>CAUYON010043513.1:0-21679 GCA_963573935.1 Arctocebus calabarensis | reverse complement strand
AATTATTATTTTGCTTCATTAATTTGCTTTTTGAAAGATTTTGCTCACAGCGTAAACTTTACTAACTACATAGGAATTCCTTCTCATTTCTGTTGCTGTCAGGTATAGAACAGTGCTAACCAGGAGGATGGGAAAACCAGTAAAAAAAAAAAAAAAAAAAAGAAATGGGAGCAGTAAACTGTCCCTTTCCCCTATTGGTGGAGCCTGTCTCTGGCTCAGTAGCAGAAAAAGTGTGTTGGGCTGGGAGGAATAGAGGGGAAGACACAGTCAAGGGTAGTGGCTTCAGGGCTTTCTTTGATGTTGTTTAAAAAAACACACATACAACAACTACACAGATGACAAGAGCAGAAGAAAGTCACTGTTTACTATAACCAACAGAAGCAGAGGTTTGGGCCATTTCCAGGTCAGGCAGATTTCACTGTGCTTCCTCTCTCATTTTTTTGGCAGATAAAAATCACATTAATGTGAATTTCCTAGGCAGCTAAGGTAAATAGAAGTCACAAAGCCTGCAGCTGGAGAGAGAGGCAGTGTGAGAACCTTTCTTTTGTGAGGATGCAGGGCTAGTGCAGGGAGGCCTGTTTGGGCCTTTGGTCTTCGGGGTTGCCCACTCTGATCAGTGGCCGATCCTGTGGGTCTCTGCCCAACCCCTTGGGTTGCAGGAGGGTTATAAGATGGGATGGCCACTGTCAGGATAGTACCTATGCTGGCTTCCTCAGTTCTTGATTTTCCACAACTCGTTGCTTTAACCTTGGAGGAGGAAGGGTAGAATGTTTGGTATTAGGTCACTCAAGTCTGTCCGGTTAATGCTCGTCACACTTGCTTGTGCAAGGATTTTGTTAAAATGCAGATTCTGTCGCAGTTGGTCTGGAGTGTGTCTTGAGAGTCTGCATTGCTAAGCTGCCCCAAGGGGTTGCCAACCCTGCCAGGCTACTGACCACACACCGAGAAGCGAGATTTAGATGCCACCACCCACAAGCCTCCTACTAGCTTTCCTGCAGCAATTTCATGTGGAACTCAGGAGATCTTCAGGCTATTCCTGGTTAGACAGTAGGACGCTAAAGCTGACAGCCTAACATTACTTTGATTCCAGGAGCAAAATTAGACTTTTCCTGATGTTGCCATGTTCAAGTGAGGGGAAAGGAACATGTTGCCATGTTCAAGTGAGGGAGAAACTTTGTTGTTTCTCTAACAAAATTGGTAAATGAAGAGAGAAGTTTTTTACAGGCTAATCTCCTTGCCCAGCAAGAACTGCCAAGACTGAAATACTAAAGTTTTGTGGCTTTGTTTTCTGATATTTCAGGCACAAAGTCAAGGGATTGTGTGCCGTGTTAGCAAAGAGAAGAGTGAGTTTTGGGAGGAAGAGGGCTGCACTCATGGATTATCTAGGTTGTGAGGATTTTTTTTCTGAGGTACAAGTAGAGAGGTTTGGGAGGAGCACAGTATGCATGGTTTCTTCTCCAGAATGGATGGACTTGGCAGAGGGGACCCTGCGTCAGAGCAGTGGCTGTGCCACTGGCACTCGGTTGGCTGTGGACAGGCCCCTTTTGACACTGCCAGGCCTCGTGTTGAGAGTGAGTGGGACAAGGTCTTGCTTCCTTTGTAAGCCCAGGGTGAGTTGAGAGTGACACACTTCTTATGTCCTAACTTGTTGGGTTATTCTTTCATTTTGAACAGGTAATTGTTTAAAATATATGTGGGGAAAAAAGAAACTAGGCGTTTTCCCTCAACATAGGTTAAATGTCGATTGGAGTAAACACAATTGCTTCAATACACTGCTAACATTTTTCTACAAAAAGCATTTGGGCTTAGAATTAAGTTCTTAAGCAGTTTTATGTGGTGAAATGCATATGCTTCAGTGCCTGGACATTACATCTGTTTGATGCAGATTACCTCTGATTGTGTGAGAGGAGGTATTACCTCATAGGAGGATCTCGCTATCCAAGAATCTAGGGCAGACTTTCTTAATGCATCCTGAATCCTGCCCCAAGGGTTAGTAATTTGGATTTTATAGTCTATGCTATAATTTGACTTGTATCACAGTACTATATCATTATCTATTTAGTTCAGTTTTCCCCAAAGCATAAGGTGTACACCATTAGCACTGCTGGAGATGATTGTAAGTGGTACGTATATTGCAAAACATTGGTTTTAAATATTGACTTATGGTGCAAAATCCCTCCCCCCAATTTTATCCTTTTTGGATTGCTTCTGTAAAATTTGAGAACACTGTATTATATAGATTTTATATTTCTCTTTTTTATCTAGTGGTGATAATAGCTTTGAATTCATATTAGTGATTTAAAACAATTTGCTTCCTTTAAAAATAATTCTTATTTAAGAAGTCAGTTTAAAAGAATGAGGCAAATAATAAAGAATAGATGGGCTATACCACTATGACAAAAATTGTGAAGGTGGCTGGCAGAAGTTAAGGAAGCACTGATTACTACTAGCATTCTATGCTAAAGAAATCATGAGTTTATTTCTTTTATGGGTAAATAGGACCACATATAGAAAGAACATGGCCAGAGACTGCATGCCTTCACTAATCATTTTGTGTACTTGAGTTAAAGGTAAGGTGGTTTTTGCACAAATCATTACTAGCACCAAGATAACCTTTCAGACTATGTGGACTTAATGCATGGGTTGTTTGTCCTCTGTCCAACCGTGGGATACTGATCAATGTCTGTGGTCTTTAGCTGTGATTTTGTTAATGAAGTCTAAAACCTATCTTGAAGCCGGCTGAAATGATAGCATCAAATCTTGGTGCTTCTGAGTATGCCCTGAAAAAAGCCCTTTTTGGCAAGCAATAAATCTGGTATGCCTAAAACCCCTAATTAGTTATGAACAATTAGCTTTTTTATTTTTTGTAATAACTACGTACACCCACACCAGAAGTGTGGCAGACACCAGGTTTCACCCATGCAGACTGCAGACTTGCCATAGTCAAGCCATTATTCTCCTTGCTTGCTACCTAAATTGGGCCCAAGTTTAGCACTCTGTTTAGCAGACTTCCCCAATAGTGGACTTAATACATTCCAGTAGGAGAGTTTCCTTGTCCCTGTCCCTGTCCCTGTTCACACAGAACAGGAGACATCCAGCAAAGGGAATGTGCCTCTGCTCACTCCACATTATGGTTGGACAAATGGACAGTATTCAACCCTGAGCTTACTTTCTCTCCTTTGAAAATCTTCTGCTCTCCTATCACGAGCCTTCTCTCTGTTCTTTTACCTGCTCTTTTATCATGGAAGGATTAATATGGAAAAAAATGTATATGCCTTCTATTCACATATTTTTTATTTATTTTTTTGAGACAGAGTCTCACTATGTCACCCTCAGTAGAGTACTGTAGTGTCACAGCTCACAGCAATCTCAAACTCTTGGGCTTAAGTGATTCTCTTGCCTCAGCCTCCAGAGTAGCTGGGACTACCCGTCACAATGCCCTGCTTTTTTTTTTTTTTTTTTTTGTTGTTGTTGTTGTAGTTGTCATTGTTGTCTAGCAGGCCTGGGCTGGGTTCGAAACCACCAGGCCTAGTGCCTGTGGCCAGCACCCTAACCACCGAGTTATGAGTTACGGGTGCTGAGCCTTATTTACATCTTAAATTCCAGATTATAGTAATTATTTTTAAAGTGGAAGAAGAAAGGAATTGGGCTTCTGAGACATTTCTAATTACCTGTCCATTAAGAGTTTAAATGAACATTATTTAAAATGTGAAAATGTATAGAAACCATTTTAGACACTGCAGAAACTGTGATGAACTTTACAAATGAGCATATTTTATACTTTTTCCTTGCTTTTTCTGGTCACTAACTAGTCCTTTTTCACTCCACCTAGAAAGGTCTTTCTGAGCTGCTGATTTTCCCCCTGCTTTGCCAGAACGTTTGTCTGGAAGAGAAAACTGTAGGCCTTTGCTTCCATTTA
This sequence comes from Arctocebus calabarensis, assembly GCA_963573935.1. Classification (NCBI taxonomy): domain Eukaryota; kingdom Metazoa; phylum Chordata; class Mammalia; order Primates; family Lorisidae; genus Arctocebus; species Arctocebus calabarensis. Next base: position 17,760 of record CAUYON010043513.1, on the reverse strand, counting down.
CTCTCTTTATTCTGTTAATATGGTTAATAGTCCATTATCAGAAAAGTTGAAACTGTGGTGATTTAGTGTAGGTTTATGTAACTTCCTCTTTTTTTTTTTTTTATGTTAGCAGGTCTGTGATAGATTTCAGTTTAAGAGCAATACCTCTGAATATATTTTTTAGGTTAACAGGCTCTAAATTCAGTTACAGGTTCTCTAAATGTCATGTCTGTTGCAAGTAGCTTCTCTTCTCTCTCCTTCGTTAACTCAGTTCATTCACTCAATCTGTACATACTGTGCTTTCTGTTTGATCCTGAATTTTCCAAAAGAATGAAGAATTCACACCTGACAGGCCAAGTTGTGGAAGCAAAAATAATTGCGGTGTTTTGTCATGAAATAAAATGAAAACCCAAATATGGGATGACAATTTCGGCACATATTTTAATTTGGCAGTATCTCTGGATGTTTGGTTGATAGTGTCTAGCCCTAAAATTGATTGAGAAGGAGCAGCCACATTGCTTGTCATTTTGATTTTGAGGTCACCTGTTTTGTCATGTGAACCTGGCTTGAGCCAAGTGGTGCTGAGCTTTCAGGCAGCTAAAGACTGGATGACATCTTTTTGTCAGGATGGTGACAGCATCATACTCTCATCACTGCAAACAAGTGCTCTCTGCTTATTAAGCTAAAAAAGGCAAATCTTGGAAAGGGACTGAGTGGCCCCGAGAGAAAGAAGAGCAGTAATAAGAACTGCACTTTGAGGGTTAAATATAGCAGTTATCTTACATTTAGATTAGGTGTATCAGGGTTGAATAAGTCCTCAATATAACAAAAGATATCAGCTTGAAGTCAGTAATGAAAATGATTTTGGAATCTTCTTAGTTTGTAAAAGCCTTTGCTTGCAGTAGATTATAGCTCATAATAATAATGATTTTTTACTTCAACACTAATTGAGCACCTACTAAGTGTAAGACTCTGTGCTACATTCTTCTATCCCTTAAGGATATAAATCTGCAGAGGAAATAGACAAATGTAAAGAACTAAACATTAATCACTACTATACTGTGGTATAAACAAAGTGCTCACGACACAGGAACAGGTAAGTGTCGGTAATTGATTCAGTAGGAGATGTTAGGAACTGATTTGAAAGAGGCTTGAAAGGAGAATAGAGCATTTTTGCTTTGATTTTGAAATCAGGAAGTCTTTAACAATTCTCATATGTTTAGTTGCAAATTTGGAGTCAGTTTGTAGATTTCTCAGCTGGGTTGTCATTTGTTTAGGAATCTATTTCAAATGTTTGTTGTAGCTTTATGGTGTCAACAGTATCATTAAAAATGCAAATATCTCAGTGCTTTTCTGTTAGCTATTTCTTGAAAATTTTGAGATTCATCAAAAATCAAAGAAGCACCCAATACATAACTAAACTAAAATTGTGAATTATTGTAGGATTCTTTATCTTTTGATTGTATCACTGACTGTGTTGCAAAGAGTTTGCTCTGCCAGGTGAAATGTAAGCTCTGTGCATTAGTCAGGATAGACTAATTATTGATAAATCTCAGTGGCTCAACACAATGAGAAATTTTATTACTACCCAATTTTCAGGAGTGTGTGTGTATGTGTGTGTGTGCGCAGGAAAATCAGCATGGGTAGACAGGTGGCAGTAGGCTCCATACAGTCATTCAGGGATCTAGCTTCTTTCTTTCATGTTATATCTTCATTCAACTAGTGGCCTCCAAGGTCTTTGTGGGAGGGGAAGGTTGTGGGGGATAAAGATCTTTAATTTTTAATTTTATTATTTTAGAGACTGGGTCTTTGTTGCTCAGGCTTGAATACAATGTCACTATCATAGCTCACTGCAGTCTTGAACTCCAGGGATCAAGCAATTCTTCTGCCTCAGTTTTCAGAGTAACTGGGACTACAGGTGCCTGCCACTATGTCTGGCTAGTTTTTCTTATTTTTTTATAGAAACAAGGTCTCACTGTGCTGCCCAGGCTGGTCTTAAACTCTTAACTTCAAACCATCCTCCCACCTTGGCCTCCCAAGTCACTGAGATTAAAGATGTGAGCCTCTGTGTCTGGCTCCTGAATTTTTAATAACTACATACTTTAAAATATATTTAAAAAAATAGAGGTTTATGTTTGAGGAGTTCTTGAAACACTTGTTGTTGGTAATATGGAATCATGAGAATTTTTTGAGCCACAGATCAATCACTGCCTTGTGCAAGTTACTTAACCTGTCTGTGGCTCAGTTTCTTCATTTATAAAATGAAGATTATAATAGCACCAACTTATTATAGAAGAGTGTTTTGACTCTTAGACTTTATGTAAAGTGCTTAGAACAGTGCCTTGTAGAGAATAGACACTCAGTGTTAGCTGGTATTATTAATCTTCTCTATCATTCCGAATCATGAAGATCTAAACTAGGACTATGCAGGGAGGAGTTGAGGACACAGGCAGGTCTGAGGGATAGAGCAAGATGGCTGGGGTTTATGCCCAAGATGATGTCTAGCTACGGTGTTCCACAGGCAAGGCGTTGTGTAGCTTCATCACGTGTCATTTTATCCTATCCACATACCATCCTGTGAGTTGTAGGTATTGGCATCTCAGGATGACTGGTGAGGAAATTGAGGCTTGAAGAAGTTGAACAATGCCCCAAATCATACTCCTACTTAGGAGTGGAGCCAAGATAAGGAACCTAAGATGAATGGTACTTTTCATTATTTTTGGAGCATATTGAAGGTAATAAAGGCATTGTATTCTTAGAGAAAGATTGTGGACAATGTTTACACTAGGTATCTTCTGAATTGGAGTTAAAAAGTGGAAAAATTCATCCTAAGACATTTAAACTTGCAAAAAACTACATAGTGAATGAATTTACTACCTGTAGAAATGGCCCACTTTAAGAGGTGGTGTCTTAGTCTATTCCATCTGCCATTACAAAATATCTTAGACTGGGAAACTTATGAACTACGAATGTATTGCTTACAGTTCTGGAGGCTGGGAAGTCCAAGGTCAAGGCACTGGCAGAGTCAATGTCTGGAGAGGACTTGTTCTCTGCTTCAAGGATAGCACCTTGTTGCTGGGTTCTCACATGATGGAATGGGTAAGGGAGTCACTGGAACCTCTTTCATAAGGGTACTAATCCCATTTATGAGGTTGGAGTCTTCATGACTTAGTCACTTACCGAAGGTTCCACCTCTTAGTGCTATTGAACTGGGTATTGAACACATGTATTTTGGGAGTTACTGACATTCAGACCATACCTAGTGGTTTGTATTGTATCTTTTATGGCCCGTGATGGGATATCAATCAATAAAAGGTATCAGGACTTTTTTTGCGAAGGTCTGACATAACACTTCTGAGGTAGTTTTTCAGTGTGTTGGTAAAAAGATTGGTGTGTTGCCAGAAGTGTTGAATCAGGAAGAACAAAAATTAAGAATGTATGGGGTTTTAGAAATTAGATAACGTGAAATGTCTCAAGTCTCCAGGATGCAGGTATATCTCTTTCCTATGGAGACGACTTTGTCCATCTCTGATTGCTGATGGCTAAGATCATCCCATGTTATTTTCTCAGGGTGAGGAGATTCATTGAGCACTGTGATACAGAGCATTTACTTTTCTGATATGGCCACTGAGGAGAGGTGATATACTGACACGTTGACGTCAGCATCTCGTTCCATTTGCATTCACGTTAATCGCTCAGTTGCACATGAATTTTCTTACAACTTTTCTGGGCAAACTGATCTGGCAACTAGTTGACTGACCTGGTTAGTTACCAGGTTTCATCATTATACCAGGTATACTGGTGGGATACTGCATGAAGCTCTGCTTTAAGCAGCCAGTGAGTTTCCCTCTTTGAAGTTATTATTTTTTGTTATTGAATCATAGCTGTGTACATTAATGCACTCATAGGGTACAATGTGCTGTTTCCATATACAATCTGAAATATTTTCATCAAACTGTTAACGTAGCCTTCATGGTATTTTCTTAGTTATTGTGTTAAGACCTTTATATCCTGCATTTAGTAAGTTTTGCCTGTACCCTTATAAGATGCACCGTAGGTATGATCCTGCCAATTACCCTCCCTCCATTTTGGCAACACAGAGTAGCATTAATTCATTAGGTTTCCTTTTTTAAAACTTGCTATAGATGAAATGAATTACGTTTGACATGTCCCTGAGCAGACTTAGAAGAGCACCCTGAGAAGGGCAGAGAAATGAATTATTAAGATCAGTTATTTTCTGGTTGGGTTTTTGAAGTATGTGTTTATTGTTGAGAATTAACAATAGTGAGATAAAAATAAATTGTTGAAAAGCAGAGAAGACTGTGTGAATCTTTCTCATCAACATATTTAATGGGTCCCTACCATGTACCAAGTATGAGGCTAAGCATATCATGTCCAGGAAATAAACTTGCATCTTCTTTTTACACATGAGAAAATGGAGTTTTAAGTTACAGACTTTGTCTTTGGTTGCATGACTTGTATGTAGAAGAAGTCTTGTTTGTTAGTCTTGTTTGTTGGACTCTAAAATAACAAATTTGTCTCCTCAGTTCAAAAATTAAAATCCTACTACCGAGAAATAATAATGATGAATGTTTTTATGTATTTTATTTATATTTTTTCCCTTTTCATTATCTGTTTTACAAAATTGGGACCAGTCAACAAATAGGTATTTATGTCTAGCTTTTATTCACTTAACATAGGCTATAGACATTTCCCCGGCTATTGTTTGCATTTCTTAAACACTTGAGTTTTTTTACAAAGGCAGATTAATCAATAATTCTTGCCTTTTAATCTTTCTAGAGAAAATATGAACAGATCTGTAACTATAACACCAACAGGAAGTGATAGGTTTCAAAGGTAAGGTTGGTGTAGTATTGATCACTGACAAGACAGGGCAATTTCCAGAAGGCTGTGACAAGTTAAAAGCCAGCCAGGCAGAGTGAAGAGAGAGGTGAGTGAGCAGTTCAGAAGTCTCTACCTGATTTAGGATTCTTGTGTTGAAATAAAGTGAGGGAGGCGCAGTTACCCCCTAGGGCCATATAGCTGCAGAGGTGCACAGGGAAAGAATGTGGGCAGAAAGAAGCAGGCCGAGCATGAAGTGCAGCTTGTTTTAAGGTCCTCTGAAGCAATCAGTTCTATATTTACCTAACATATTTTGTTTGTGAAAGTGCTTGGTGAAAGTACCCTGTACATAAACAGTTGATGTCTTAAAGTATTTAACCTTGTTGTTCAACCTTTATTTAATGTTGTCACAGGATGTTAAATAATAGACTTTCCATTCAGCAAGGCTGATGAGTGCTGGGTTAAGATGAACAAGTGGGTCGAGCAAATTAGACAAACTGGGAGGACTGAATGCCAAAAACTTAACATGCCTCCAACAGGAACAGCAGCCCAGAGCCAGGGGGCAGGGAGAGCCCAGGTAATATCAGGGGGGCATAGGGGGGACTGAGATCTCTATTTAGAGACCTAAATTGAGTCAACAGGGCACCGAGTGACTCATCAGCATTCTCACTTCTCCATCTATCACAGAATGTCCTACTCTCTTTGGTTTGCCTGTGTACCTGGGTGGGGACTGATGGGACACAGCGTGACAAGGACCTTTGCCAGTTTGAAGTTAGCTGTAACTTGAGTCAAATGCTATAGAAATATACCTTACCACAATCACAGGGAGCATCTTAGCTTTAAGAAGTGTCCCTCCCCCATTCCCCTCCTGAAATCCTTGATCTGTTGATTGGTTTTGAAGCTTTGCATGTTGGTGGTTGAAAAAAAAGATAACTACGTTTTCTCTCCTCCAGATCGAGGCCTCTTCTTTGGGCTCTTGTCACAGTAGGGCCAGCCTTGAAGTCTGACAAGTTGGAGATGGGAAAGTCTTTTTCCAGCTCATTGACATTTTCTAAGCAAATGCTTCCATCTTTGGAATCTTTTCTCACTGCCTGTCAAGTTTATTCTTATATTCCAAATCCCTCTTTATTTTGCTAGCAACTGTACTACCCTTCCTTAGGGATCCAAATGAGAAGACATAAACTCAGAGAAAATGTTCCAAAAAAGGCTGCATATTCCATTGAGGATAGCATAGGAAGCACTAGTGTCTTGGCTAGAGTGTATGTTTCACTGAGAAAGGGATGTAGGGGCTGGAACAGATTTTTAAGAATGAGTTCATTTCTCTTTTTTAAATTCGTACTAATTTCTGAGGTACATATGCTGCAGTTTCATTACATGCATAGACTGTGTAATGGTCAAATCAGGGTTTTTAAGATATATACCCATGTAACATACATTGTACCCATTAACTGATTTCTCCTCATTCAACCCCTCCAACCCCCTCTCCATTCCTAGTCTCCATTGTCCATCATTCCACTGTCTCCATTCATGTATGCAAGAACCTTCTAATATTTTTAAGAACCTTCTAATGAGTAAAAGCATATAGTGCTTGATTTTCTGTTCCTGGTTTATTTTACTTAAGATAATGAAGTCTGGTTCCATCCATGTTGCTGCAAAAGGCATGTTTCATTCTTTTTTAATGGCTGTACAGTATTCCACTGTGTGTGTGTATATATGTATATATCACATTTTCTTTAGCCATTTGTCTATTGATGGATGCTTACATGGATTACATTATCTTTGCCATTATAAAGAGTGCTATAGTAAGCGAATGTGTGCAGTAATCTTTTTGATATATAGATTTCCTTTGAGTAGACACCCAGAAGTGGGATTGCTGGATAATAATTCCTTTGAGAACTCTTCATAGTGTTTTCCATAAGGGTTATACTCATTTACAACAGTGTATAAGAGTTCCCTTTTCTTCAGATCCTCACCAACACCTGTTAGTTTTTGTCTTTTTAATAATATCCAGTCTGACTAGAGAAAGATGATGATTTCAGTAACTTGCATTTCTCTAATGATTAGTGATGCGTGACCGGAGACGTGAGGGGACAGCAGCTTTGCCTCAGGTGCAAGCTCACTTCTGTAATGTGAAAAGGTGCAAGAAGGGACTACAGATCAAGATGGCATGTAGCAAAACATCTTTATTTCTGGCCACCTTTTATACACTGGTGGTCATGTACACACCTAATCAATGATCTAAAACATTTGCCATTATCTAACTTCTATTTAATTCCAAACGCAAGTGGCAGACATCAAGTCTGCACAACAAAAAATGTTTTTTGTGCTTTACATTCTCTTTAAAACATGTGTCATCCATTTGTGTAAAAAAAATCTAAAAAAATCTAAAGCTGCAGGGGAGCTTATTCTATGAAGTTTTCTATGTGCCCATTAAGTTAACCTCCAGTGGATTTTTATGACTCTGTTTATCCGCAGTACTGAGACCTTTAGGCTATTAAGACAATATGTATTCAACACTTGTCAACCTCTGGGCTATATCACCAAGTGGGAGGCTTGCAACCTCTGACCTTCTTGGGCTTAAAGGCTGCATGACTTCAGAGTTTCTGTTTGTGGGTTTTTACCTCCAATAAACAGCCTCTGTGTATGCCTCGGGGGCAGCCCAGCTCTCTTGCCTTTTCTGCTTTAGCAAAAATCATGTTAACCCATTCTTTCCCAGTCTCAATGGAGCACATATGTGGGTATTTTGACCCCACCACTGATGTTGAGCATTTTTCATATACCTGTTGGCCACATGTAAATGGATATGTAAAACTTCCATTCATATCCTTTACCCACTTTTTAATGGCATTTTTATTGCTGTTGTATTGATTTGAGTTTCTTGCTTATTCTGAATATTAGTGCCCTGTCAGATGCATAGCTGGCCAGTATTTTCTCCCAGGTTTCTACTCAGTTGATTATTTCTTTTACTGGACAGAAACTTTAAGTTTCATTTGTCTATTTTTGTTTTGCTTGTGCTTCAAGGTCTTAGTCATAAACAGTTTTTGAAGACAAATGTCGAGAAGAGTTTCCCCTAGGTTTTCTTCTAGTATTTTTCTAGTTTTAGTTCTTAAATTTAAATCTTTAATCCACCGTAAGTTCATTTTTGTATATGGTGAGATATGGTGGTCCGGTTATTCTGCATATGGCAATCCAATTTTCCCAATACCATTTTATTGAAAAAGATGTCTTTTTCCTAGTGTATGCTCTTATTGGCTTTGTCAAGATCAATTGGCTGTAAATATGTGGCTTTCTTTACGGGGTCTCTATTCTGTTCCATGGATCTAGGTGTGCATTTTTATACTAGTACCATACTTTTTTGGTTACTATATAACTTGAAGTTAGTAATGTGATTCCTCCAGCTTTGTTCTTTTTGCTTAGGATTTTTTTGGCTATTGGGGCTTCTTTTTTAAGTCTTATATGAATTTTTGGATCGTTTAACTTTATGAAAAATGATGTTGGTATTTTGTAGGAATTGCATTGAATCTGTAGATTGCTTTGGGCAGTGTGGTATTTTAGTATTAAGTCTTCTGATCCATGAGTGTGGGTGTTTTTCCATTTGTTTGTTGACATCTACGGTTTCTTTCATAAGTGTTTTATAGTATTTCCTATAGAGATTTTTCATTTTCTGGGTTAAATTTATTCCTACACATTTTATTTTTTTGTAGCTGTTATAAACAGGATTGCCTTCTAGATTTGGTTCTCAGCTATTAGTGGTTCTTATTACCAGTGTATTGAAATGCTATTGATTTTGTGTCCTACGGCCATTACTAAGTTATAAAATCTAGAGTTTTGGGGTGTAATCTTTTGGTTTTTATAGATATAGGATCAAATCATTCCTGAACAGCGATAATTTGATGTCTTTTCTCTGATGTGGATGACTTTTAATTTTTTTGGTCTTGGTTAATTTCTCTGGCTGGGATTTCCAAAGTTGTATAGAATAGGAGAGGAGAATGTGGGCATCCTTGTCTTGTTCATCTTCTTAAACCAATTCAGTCTGGTGTTAGCTGTGGGTATGTTGTTTATGGCTTTCGTTATTTTTATTTATTTATTTATTTTTTTTGCAAGGTATTTCTTTTTTTTATTATCTCCTACATTGACATTTATTACATTAGTAACATTTCTAGCAAAAATGAGTAACAAATTCAATAACTGAATTCTCATTGACAGGTTTAATTTTGATCCATTAGCCAATTTGGAAAAAGCCATATTGATCAAAGGGATTGAAATTAAAAAGCACCTTTTCTTGGGTACATATAGTATTTTTAACTAAAACTCCATGCGACTATCAGCTGCAAACTCAACTACAGATTCTTATTTTAATGCAAGGCATTTTTTTTTCTTTTAAATACATGTATTTTATTATTCTTCATTACATTGTTCCACCTCCCAACCCCCAGTGGTAAGACAGAATTTATTTACAGACAAGAATACAGAAAACACTAAAGCTCCTGGTAGAGGGAGAGAATTCAAGTTGGGAAAGAGAAGCTCTCTCCATTTCTCTCCCAGTCTTTCCCTGTCTCCTCCTTTAGGCCTTTAGTCTCAGGGTATATATAGGTGTATGGGATTTTGAGGTGTGTTTCTTCTATGCCATACCCTTTGTTGAGGGTTTTAATCATGAAGGGATGTTGAATTTTATCACATGCTTTTTCTGTGTCTATTGAGATGGTCATATGACTTTTGTCCTTGATTCTGTTGTGTGGTTTACTCTATTTGTTGATTTGCATATGTTTTTTCTGCTTATTGATTTGCATATGTTGAACCATCTTTGCATCCTTGCTGTAAAACCCATTCAATCATGGTGTATTATCTTTTTGATGTGCTGTTGGATTAGATTTGGTGTAAAATGGAGCAGAGTGGTTAATAAAAATGCACTGAAAGTTTCCATTAGATTTGGCATTAGAAAAGTCATGTGTGACGGTGAAAGCAATGTCAGAAGTGGTTTACAACACACATTGCTTGTTGTTTTATGCTTTTTCCCTTTACTCTGAGGGAGATCAGAGGAAGGCTTGAAATATATCAGCAATCACCATTTTCTGGAGGAAACAGCAGCAATCACTGTTTCCTGCTGGGTGGGTCTGCCAGTTCTAAGGGATGTGAACAATTATGCTGGTTGTGTGTGTCTTGGACAGCTAATGATGATATAATTAATGGAGGAATTTCATAATGCCTTGTTCTTAATTGTATGCATTTGATTAGTGTCTGGCATGGGAGTGACTCATCCTGGCATTACTGCTGCCACAGTGAAGCAGACCCAATAGGCAAAAGGTGGGGATAACCGGTCACCAATATTCTCTTTCTGGAGTCTGGTCTTTGATTATGATTGGGACCAGGGTGGGTTCTGGTCATTTTAGGCCTGTTATTCCATGTTAAATGTTGAGGACCACAGATAGATAATGTTCCCTTCTTGTAAGACTTTTTAATACTGTTTTTATCTTGTGTTTCCAAGTTTATTACACTGTGGGATTTTTTTTTAAATAATAAAAGTATATGGTCATTAGGAAATCAATGAAGGTAAGTAAAGGAAGTGTCAACAACTTGCCCCTCCCACTTCCAGACTCTCTCCTCTAATGGTGGCTGGTCAGTGTTGGTGTCACACTAGGTTGGGCTTATTTTTGTGATAACTGTCTCTTCCACTGTGTTATGAGATCGTAATGGGCACAGATTATGCCTCTTTTATTTACCTTTGTCTCCTTCTGCCATGTGGCCTGACCTAAATAATCAGAGCCTGTTAAATATTAGTTGCTTAAATAATCAGAAATATGAAAAATGAGTAAATGGAATGATCTCTTTTAGGCTTTGACCTGGGGACAGTTGTTTCCATCCCTTACATTGTAATTACAGAGAGAAACTGGATATAGGAGGAGAGCACCATTTTTGATTTGTAGGGATGTTTATTATGTGGATGGCATGTGTGACAAGATACAGGGTCTACAGCTTTTTTGTCTAGCCTAGAGGTACAGATTTTTTGAATTATGTAGATAAAGCTAATCCTGTTCAGAACCAATAGATGAATGGCAGAGTACAAATCTGAGATGATGGGCTTAGCACTACCATGGAATTATAAGGAATTATAAAGAATTGAAATGCTTTTAAGTTCTTACAACGAAACACACCGGGTCTTCTGCCGTGAGTGCAGACAGTCTGGGCATTTTGACTATGCACCCTCTGTGTGTCAGCGCTGGAATGTTATCACAAGTAGAGCAGAAGGCAGTATCCTGGCCAAGGGAAGGCAGGATGTGGTCTACCCCCAGAGATGTTCAAACCACCTGGGAAGAATTGTGTTGGTAAGTTTGAAAGAGAAGATAGGGAAAAACATCTTGAAGGTCAGTAAGTCAGAATGCCCTGCTGATCATCCAGTCACAGAAAAAGGGGCTTTCAGGAATGATGGAAGCAATCACTTTTTTTACCTAGAAATTTACACTTTAGATTGTGATCTATTTTCCTTCACTTTGAACAATTGTTTCTCCAGATGGGTTCCATAGAATCATTGTTAAAATCATATTTCTACCTTATCCAAAGGACTGTGAGCTCAGAATTTTTAGAGCAGGAACCCAGGAATCTGCATTTTAATCTCCAAGAAAATTCATACAACTTTAAATTGGAGCTGGCAACCATTCATATAAGATCATAACAGAATCCTTAGTAGTCCTTGCCTTGGTTGGGATCCTAAACAACATTTAGGCAATAGGCTGTCTTTATAATCTGATCTTTCCCAACTAACTCCATGGAACAATGACTTTACTAAGTACAGAACATGACTGTTGCTCAGTTCAAAAGTCGAGCATCCACCCACCTGGGTGACCCCTCAGCAAAAAGTAAGCATTGGGCCTTCTTTCTTCCATTCACTCTAAATTTGGATTGGGGTGCCTGTAAGAATTGCTTTAGGACCTGGAAATTGATCCAATGTGTCATAACGTATCATCTTTAGGATGAGATTTAGTTGAAACAGTGTATATTTTATTCTGATTCTCAGGTTTGAATTTTCTATAATTCATATCAACAGTATTGGTTCTGTAAAATTTTCTCATAATATTGTTATGAGGCAAACTCATTGTAATTCATAAAAAAGAGGAAAACCTTCCAAAACATTCAACACTGAGTACTTTGAACGGGAGAATAAGAACTTCAGTGTATAAGTTCTGATATGTTTCTTTTTCAGAAGTTTAAATATATTATAAATATTTTACCTTTTCATCTGTCAGCTGACAACTTATAATTTTTAAGCTCCTAAACTCATTATCTACAGTATTTCTTTGAACAATGTAAACATGTTTTTGAGATCTTTTTAGAATATCTTTCACATCTCACTTTCTGATTTAACTCCTTATTTTTAAGGGTTACTTTTGAAAAGTGTACTTGGATTATAGGAGAGAGATTTTTTTAACTAAATCAATTTTATTTAAAAATGGGAAGGCATTTAAACTAGATCTGAACGGTCCCTCTTTCCATGCGTTTCCCACCTGCTTTCCTCATCTTCACTAAAACAACAAAGCAACCGTCCCTTTGTTCTGCCTCCCGTTGGAGACAGTCTCACAAAGCCCTCAGTGTGGTCTTTAGAAGTTAGATCTCCTTTAGTGTAAGAGGAGAAATAGCTTATTGTGGAGGTGAATTGTGGACCATGAGTAATTGCTGGATACCACATTAGAATAGCCCAGGCCTCATCAACAGCGATTGAGAACCTGCCTGGATATTACCTTCACCTGAGTTGGGTTTTGCTTTTTAAACAAACCCAGGCTGAGTTTTTGAATGCTTTTAGGTGATGGTGGTCCAGGGATTCTGATATGCTGCCCGGCTGGGACCACTGAAGTGAAATGCCTCAGTGTTTCTCTGAGGTCCTCTTACCCTCCTGTGTCTGAATCTCCAGGAGGGCTGAGTTAAAATGTCCATTTCTTCCCCTGAAGGGCCAGACCTTTAAGTGGGCCCTGAGATTCTTTTGTGCTCTCAAGTTTGAGAATCCACATCTCTGGGATACTTAGCTTAAATTTGACCTGGGTTAGGGATGTACTTTGGAAAACAGTGGTGAGACTGTTGAGAATCAGTGTTCTGGCTAGTTTATGTGGGCCAGATGGCTTCTCCTGCACATTTGGAAACCTGTGTTCACTGTTACCCAGGCAGCCTGTGGTTCAGTCTCTGACTGGCAGACACTATAGTGAGGGTGTGAGGAGAACAGAGTTTAGGAGGCCGTTTATCCTATCAGACAAGAGTCACAGATCCTAATTGGAAAGATAAGTGAGGAATACTTAGGTAACACAGACAGCCTGGTAACTGGCACCACAGAATTCATGCCTGACCACAAGGGCTTATTTGCAACTCAGAGATGAAAAAGATTCTTGTGGTCTGAGGAAATTGGAGAAGACATGGGGGAGAGTTAAAGACTTAATTTCTGGATCAAATCATGTATCCATGGAGAGACTTCATTTCTCTGGACAATTCTGATATATAAACACAAGTAGTTCTAATTTTAACTGTATTAAATGGCAATTATTAAAATGAGCTGTAGATTTGAGTAAAAGGTGAAGAATGAATACAAATTTTTAAAAATTTTTGATATTTGATTGCTGTTTTCTTAAAGTATAAATGACCATCAGTTGGAATCTTATTTTATTTGTTTGAATGCCAAACTGTCCATATTTTTCTCGTCACATTATTTTATATGAAACATAACATTTAATATTCTGGAATTCTTTACTTTTTGGTTAAATTTTTTTATTTGTGTGAATCAGCATCTCATATCCCAAGACATGTTTGTGTTTTTTAAAGCCAACTCTGTGGGGGAGGAAAAGCTGAGATGTAAAGGTTGCTTTAGTAATTGCGGTTGGAATTAAGTGAAAACCTTCTGGGTTGGGAAAATTTTTTGCCAGCAGAAGTGCCAGGACTAGTACAAGATGTGTAGAAAATAACATTTTATAAAGGGCCTCTCCTGCCATGTGGAAACCCAGGCCACTCAGCCTCCATGTGTACAGAAAAGGCTGCTTGGAATTACAGCCACTGCCTCCTGGGTGAGTCTGTGGTGGTTGGAATAATATGATAAATGGGATGAGTTGGAAAAAAAAATTCCCTATTTAGCTTTTTTTTTTTTTTTTTGCTATACATCCAGAACAACAGCTGTGGCAGCAAATGCCGACTTGGATCATGCATTCATATTTAGTCTTGTTTGAAAATCTCAGATATTTTTAAGCAGGATTGAGTCAGGCAGCCCACAACAGCACAGCATTCAGACTGTCTTAATCAGCCAGCCTGTTTGGCACACAAGGACCTTGTTTTATCCTAGTAGTAAATAGTTCTAAATGAAGCAATATGATGTACTGAATGTGCCCAGAGTCACAGCATTTAGTGTTTCACTGCAGTCTGTCAGCATCTCTTTTTGCAAGCTCGTTCTGTTCAGTGCTAGTTGTTTTATTCCTTGTGTCTTTAGAATTCTGTCTTTGGCCAGGTCTTGATTCATGGTTTTTATACATAATAGGATCCTGTATTTCCTGCCAGTGTACCTCCCTTTCTCCCTCCCTCCTTCCCTTCCCCCCCCCATGCAGCATTGCCAAGTAGGTGCAGTTTTCATTTTGCTCAGACGTGTTTCATATTGTGGCAGCTCATTTCCATCTTAAGATGCTGGGATTTTGTCACTTCCTTTCCTATGGATTGGTGAATCTCCTCCCAAAGCCTGCTCTCGATTTATGGGTTTTCTTACATGTTCACAGGCCTTCTGCCCTGGGGTTCCGGAGCCCTCATGTTCAAGTCTGCTCTTCTGTCTCCTCTATGTAAGTGGGGTTCTGGAGCCCTCATGTTCAAGTCCGCCCCTCAGCTATGTGGCTGTGTTCCTGTGGCCTTCTGAGGAAGGACATCTGACTGTCTACCTCTCTGATAACTGCTCGTATTTTCACAATAACAAATCAGACCCGATCTGGGGTCTTTCCTCTTATGGATTTTTTCCCTTGATTTGGTATTGTCTTGAAGTTCTTCACCTCTTTTTGCTTCTAATTGCCAGGCTTTTTGAAGGCATACTCTACCCTAGGTTGTCAGACTCGGCGATTAAATGCAGCAGTACAATTTTTTTTTAATGCGGTCTGATATAGTTTTGCTGTGTCTTTTAATAAGAGAAACTATCACTGTCATTTAGTAAAAACAGATTTCAACCCACCAGTCATTATAACAATCTGAGATTAACAATAGGCCTTTAAAATAAATAAATTTGGCTTTGTCATCAGAAAGAAAGCCTTATCTCATTGTCTGTGTTTTTCTCATTTTGTCATCTGTGAATACTGTGTCTCAGACTGGAATTTGGCAGCTACTGTTTTACGCTCACTCCATCTCCTGTCCCTTTAGCTGCTGGCCTCTCAGCCTTTGCTTCTCAGCTCAGTTCTCTCAAACTGTAGTCTTCCTGTCCTCTCACAGGTGACAGTGAACTCCGGGTCGCTGCTGTGCTGCGCTGTGCTCCCTCATCATCTGGTAGTCTGTGTGTTGTCCGCAGTGCCCTTCTGCTCTGCCTGCGGGTCTCCACGGTGTCCCAGCCCTCTGGCTTCCTCCCAGATGGCTCCTCCACCCCGTCTGTGAGATGCCTGCTAATGCTTCCCGGAACCTCAGGCTTGTGCTTCTGCCTCTGTGCTCTGTCTCTTCTGCGCACACCCCGCCAGCCTCTCTGATTCCTGCAGCGTGTCTGGGCTGAGCAAATCTGACTCTCCCGATCCCCGACCACTCCTTTGCAGTCTTCCTTGGCCATGGGGCAGATGGACTGGCATTTCAAAGCCCTGCTCTTTCCCACAGTTTGTTTAATGCCTCCAAGCCAGTTTCCGCATCTGTCGGTGGGCCTCCTGCTCTCTGTCTCTGGGTTGCGAGGATGAGAGGTGGTGCATGTGCTGTCACAGTACCCTCCACATAACAGCAGGTTCTCAGAAGCGGCAGCGATTCCTGTTTGGAGCTGTATAACCAAGTGGGCTTGGAAGAAAGCAGTTCTTCATTTCTCTTTTCCTGGTCTGAGTCTGTCTCCTGCTGTTTTCCTAGTGCCTGGGACTTACCACTTGTTTCTGAGGTGGCAGTGACAACGGCTATCAAGTGACTAATTTCAACAGAGTCTTCTCTGAGCAGCTGGTAGTTGGGTAGCAATTTCATATTTTTACGTAAAGTGGAAATTGTGCTGAAAAATATGAACCATCTGTGTGGCTGGAAGGAGGTAATTGTGAGTGTCCCCTTCATACCCTGGGGCCATACACATCAGCATCGCCGTGATTTACCTAGTGCCTGTTTTCTTAGTAGAAGTTGCTCTAGCATTTTGAGAATTACTCTGTTACTTCTTCTCCCCTCATAGTAGGGAACAGTGTTGGGTGGGAAAATTGAGTGGTCTGGAATTTTGTATTTTGGGCTTACATCAACCATAGCATTTTTTTTTTTTTTTGGTGAGATGGAGTCTCACTCTGTCAACCTGGGTAGAGTGTCCTGGCTTCATAGCTCACAGGAACCTCAGTTACTTGAGTCCAAGCAATCCTTTTGCTTCAGCCCCCTGAGTAGTTGGGGCTACAGGCGTGTGCCGTAATGCCTGGCTAGTTTTTCTATTTTTAGCACAGATGAGATCTCACTTTTGCTCAGGCTGGTCTCTAGCTCCTGAGCTCAGGCAATCCATCTGCCTCAGCCTTCCAGAGAGTGCTAGGATTACAGGTGTGAGCCACCTTGCCCAGCCCATTCATAGCATTTTAATGTTGTTAACTACAGAAGGAACTCCATACAAATGTTAATAGTTTCCATGAGAAGATAGCTAACCCAAGGGGGCTTTATCTAGGTGTAGGTCACATCTTATGCATTTTCTCTTATAGACCAAAAATGCAAATATCATTAAGGAAATTGTTCATCTTGAACAAGTCTTGAGGTGACATGAAGAATGCTGATGTGGAAGATGAGCACTCTCTTGACATCCATGTGATGACTTCCGAAATGCTGGCTTCTGGTAGTGTTACCTCTCCCCTGGACCTCTTTGAGGGCAGTCTGTGGGATAGTTTTATTTGTTGACGCCATGTTATTTATTTTTTTGTCTCCCATCTGGTTCACTGTCAGTGGTATGGCAGTGGACTACTGTCTTCAAATTCTTGCTTGCTTTTGTAGTCTGTTTCTTCTTCTCAGTTGGATACTGAAGACAGAGAACTTATTTAAAGACTCAGTTCTATACTGACAGTTCTTGATATTTTTCCCGTTGGTGTGAATGTGTTTCATGATGAGAGGAGGGCAAGAAAACATATGTCCAAGGCCTCATGAGTTGATATAAAAAGCGACTCACACTTAGAAATCAACCTGGGTCCCGTGGGGGGAGTTGTCTTCCCCTCTCTCTTTAGTCCTTTATGTGTGAGCTCTTGCCGAACGTATCCTGCATATTCTCATTTTACCTCCCAATAAACTTGTGAGATAGATGTGACAGATGCTAGAATCCCTTTCCCAAGGACACAGCTCCAGAGTAGTTGGAGGTTAAATGAAGGTGCTCCCAGGCCAATTTCTTCAGGTGTTTTCCCTGTACTCTCTCCAAGTATCCTTATAGTTTCATGGCTTAAGTTTAAATCTATTATCCAGTGAGAATCAATTTTTGTTAATGAGGAAAGGTGAGGGTCCAGTTTCAGTCTTCTACAAGTCGCCAGAAAAAAAAAGAACTTAAATTAAACCATGAAAAAAAAAAAAAAGAGGGTACTGACCTTGGGATGTGCCTTGGTTCCAGACCCAGGGGGTTAGTCAGCCTGTGTTGTTGAGTGCCTGCTAGGGTCCATACTATAGTGAGGGTGGGGGCAATGCTAGAATGATAAGGCCTGGTCCATGCCCTCGTGGAGAGCACATACAGTGGGAAAGTTATTGAATTCATTTTTTTTGAAAAATTTAAAAAATGTATTCAGAGGAAATGCATGTAGCACAAAATTAATTGCTTTAACATGA
>CAUYON010043512.1:0-25487 GCA_963573935.1 Arctocebus calabarensis | reverse complement strand
AGTCATCCCAATTGCAGCTTAGAGGCTGGGTGAAAAATTTGGTAACTGGCTGTCCAGACACCCCCTGTATAGTTATGGATTTGGGAGATAAAAGACCAGGATTAGAGAGAAGTACAGAAAAGGTTGCTCCAGTGTCCAAAGGAAGTTTTTTTTACGTTTCTTACCTTGATAAAGTCCAATTTATACTTCAATTAATTTTCTTTCTTTTTTTTTTTTTTTTTTGTGAAAAGAGCCCACTTTATCGGGAAGCAGAGTTCTGCATAGTGACCGGCAGGTGAAGGCCACCCAAAGGGCAGCTCACACATCATATTCCAAAAGATACAGAGGATGTTTACTAATATCAGTAAACTGGAACATGGATGACTCTGGGCAGCTTCTCAACCTCCTCCCTCTGGGGTCAGGTAAACTCCCGTTTTCCCGATAGTAACTATGGTTCACTAGAGATAAAGCCCGTCAAGGGGTGCCTTCTTGTTTTTTATACAGAACATTTTCTTTATATTTTTTGAGATCATTTGTTACTTTCATTCTATGCTCTCTTAAGGCCATCAGACCAGCTTCTGTACAAATTGCCCTAATGTCAGCAGAGAGGTCATCTTTAGCCATGATCAAGTCATCAAGAGTTACATCATCAGCCAGGGTCATCCTGCTTGTGTGAATCTGAAAGATGCGCTTCTTAGTCTTTTCATCAGGCAGGGGAAACTGTCTGATAAGGGCTGCATCCAAAGTTTCTATTCGGTTTGTAGCCATAATAACTTTCACATCTCCCCTTGAATCAAATCCATCCAACTTGTTCAACAGTTCCAACATTGTTCGTTGAATTTCTCTCTCACCACCAGAATTTGAGTCATATCTTTTTGTTCCAGTGGCATCAATTTCATCAATAAACACGATGGAAGGTACATGATCTTCAGCAACTCCAATTTCCAAACAGGTTTGGGTCCATCACCCAAGTATTTCTGAATGAGTTCAGAGCCCACCACTCTCAAGAAAGTGGCCGAGGTTTGGTTTGCTACTGCTTTGGCTAACAAGGTTTTACCTGTGTCAGGCAGACCATAGAGAATGACCCCTTTAGGGGGCTTTATACCCATCTCTTCATAATATTCAGGATGGGTGAGAGGAAGCTCCCCAGATTTCTTAATTTCCTGATTTGGTTGTCTGAGCCCCCAATATCAGCATAGGTCTCCTGGGGGTCCTTTTCCACCTTCATCACTGTGACCAGGGGACCTGTCATCCATCAGCACCTCTATCACAGCATGCACCTTGTGGTTGGGCAGGACTGAACAGCCTGGTTCCAGCAGATCCTTGTCTACAAAGGAAAAGATGCTGACGTAGTGTTCTAGGCCACAGATGTAGACACGATGGCATGATTGTCATCGATGATCTCCTCCAAGGTTCCTACTGACATTGGGGTCCCCCTCAGATCATCCACTTTTGCTCTTTCCTCCTCCTGCTTTTCTTCTAATGGTTTTGTTTGTTCCTGATTTCTAATGAATTCCTCCTCCTGAAGCAGAAACACTGCAATCTAGCTAATCCTTTATAAATAATGGTGTAAGTGTTGGTGCCCCTTTGTAAAAAGTAAAGAGGACACTTGCCTTCTAGTTTAGTTATTTAAAATAGAATATTTGGCTTTATTTATACATTCAGATTTTACATCTCTGCACTTTTTTGAAATCGATGAATCTGTTTCAGATTTATAGGATTTAAGATATATTATTTTAATAAAAATGAAAAAATAATATATTATTATTTGCCACAACATTAACTAACTTTCAGTTATGTTTATCAGAAATTCTATCTAACAGCATTGACAAAAAAAAATGGTCAAACATTAGATGGAATTTTTTCATTCTAAGGAAATGTGAATAGGATTATATACATCATCTTAGCATTTGCACTACATATATGAGGAATAAATAAAAACCAGAATATTCACAGTGTGTACTGTTATGTTGGTAAAACAGTGTAATTTTATCTCCTGTAATCATGCTTAAAGGCAATATAAAGTATAATATATATTTTAAAAACTAGAATATTCTTTATCCTTAAAATCAAATAGGAGAAGAAAATATGTGAAGCAAAAACAGATAGACTTTCAAGGAAGAAAAAAAAAATCCAGTATTATAGTTGGAGACTTCAACATTCTTCTTTATGTGATTGATAGATCAAGGAGGAAGAAAATCAATAAGAATATAGTTAAACAGAACAAAGCTATCAATCAACTTGATCTAATTGACATTTATATAATACCCCATCCTACAACAGCAGACTACTCATGTTCAAGTTCACATTGAACATTCACCAAGATAGACCAAATTCTGGGTCATAAAACACCTTAACCATTTCAAAGTTATAGAATTCAGACAGAAATGGAATTAAAGAAGAAATCAATAACACAAGGATAGCTGGAAAATCCCCAACTACTTTAAAATCAAATGGCACACATGTGAATGAAAAAAATCCCAAAAGAAATTTGATAAAAAATTGAAATAAATAATAATAGTAATACAACTGATTAAATTCATGAGCTACAGCAAATGCCAGGCTTACAGAAAAATTTAGAACCCAAAATGCATATATTAGAAAAGACACAAGATGTAAAATATAAACTTAAGCTTTCATTTTTACAAATTAAAGAAAAAAGACCAACTTAAATCTTAGGAAAGCAGGAGAAGAGAAAAAAATAAAACAACAAAAATAAAAATTTGAAAACAATAAAAAGTAATGAATATTTGGTTCTTCAAACAAAACCTGGTAAACTTCTATTCAGACAAAATCAAGGGAAATAAACCCTGATAAATGTCATTTGTGTATGTAAAAGAGTAGTTTTCATTACTGATCCTGTAAATATTGAAATAATAATAATGAAGGATTAGCCTATACAAATCTATGCCTTCAAATGGAATAGTTTACACGACACGAAGTACCCAAATTTGAGAATTAGACCACTGAATTGCCCAATTTCTATTTTAGGTTCTTCTGCAAGATCTATATCAGTATTTATAAATTCTGCTGTGAAATTTAGTAAATTTACCTAGCTCTATTTTCAGAAGTTTTCTAAGCCTTTGTTACTTCTCTGAAAATTGTATTTTTCTACATCAAGTGTTTTTTATTTTCAACTTAAACACCTCTTTAATTTCTGAATAATATAAACCTATTACATTATGCACATTTTGCTCCAGTGAAAATTAAACTCAGCCCTTCCCATTGTTTAATAGTGGTTAAAGGTGTTTAATTTACTTTGTATGGATAATACAGTTCAACATTCATATGAAATGTGTATCTTTTTAAAAGCACCTACTTCTATTTCACATTCTTAGGAAGTTTCTGGTTCATATGAGAAAAATATTTCAAGGCAAGTATTTTTAAAAACTCAAGCAGCTCATGTTTCTTTTTATGGCACTTTTTTGCATCTCTCCACTACCCACAAACAGGGAAAGCACAGCACAAGCCCTTATGGACCAAGGCCTGAGGGAGGAGTAGAGCTAACGGCACCTGCTGGATGAAGGTTTCACACACCAGCGTTCTGAGAGGTTTGACAAATGACCAAATTTTATGGGAAATTTATTTCTCTGCATTTTTTAATAATATCACTTTATTTTTAAGCTTTGCAATAGTGTTTTGATCAACTAAGTTTGAGTGAGAATTTAGTTAAAAGCATGCACACATTTTTTATACTAATTTGTGTATTATGTATAATTTTTCCTTTTCTGATGGGAATTTACCAACTATTATAAATGTGACATTTGCTCAAATAGGCAAGAACAAATTCATTTCTTGAAAATATTTTTAAAGAAGACTACAAAGTTCTGATTTACTGTAAAGTTTTTTATAAGATCTTCTTTATGTCAAGTAGTAGAAAATATAACATAACTGCATGCCTCCTGTTTTCTCAGAAACAAGTACATTGGGTATAATAAAAGATCGGAAGCTTCTTAATCTCAAATTCCCCTTCTCACTTTCATTCCTGACATTGGTGTCTTCACTAATGAAATACCAAATAAATATTTTATAATATGTGTCATTAAATGATGAACATTTTAAGTAATACACATAGTAGATTTCTATATTATCTTATAACAGGTGGAGCAATGCATCATATTATTTACTAAAATAAGTTTATTATACCTGATAGAAAAGAATATGAAAGACAACTTCTTTCTAAATAGCTGAAAATATATACTTTTATAGATGATAAATATTGTGCTACATAGTTATAGTCTACAGGACAGATTTATAATGTATTTAAAATATATTTATACCTAGAGTCATATGAAATAATAAATAAGTAAAATATATTTTTAGCTAATATCTCCTTTCTTTCAGATATTTCTATTACCATGGTCTCTTCCTCTTTTAAGTATATTTTCAAAGACAATAATCTCATTATTTAGTTATATTTATTCAATATTTTTCAATACATACAAACTTATTTAAATATAACCTTATTTAGAGCACATTTGTTATTTAATATTAAAAAATGGGACTCAAATAAAATATTTCATTTTGTTTTATTTTTTGATACATTGTAGGGTATTCATAGAAACAAGTAAAAATATAGACGTCACAGAAATAGGCATTTTTAAGACTATTATCCCAAGTACTTTTACTGTGAGAAATGATGTAAATATTCCATCTGTTATTTAGTTTGTATCATTTCATATATTAGATACATACCTATTAATATGTATCTACTTATATACCTCTACATATATTTCTAGAGAGAAAGAGAGAGAAATATAGTTGGAATGAAAAATATATTTGTAGAGATACAGACACACACTCTTTTCTCTCTCAAAATTCCTGGCAGGGAATAGTGTGCTTTTAGACGTTCTGGGGTCAGATGCTGGGTGCTCATTGACAGAGCCGATAATGATGCTCCTGACAGCACCAAGATATCACACACTGTATGACAACAGGCTTGAAAAGGCTTCACCGAAGGTGATAATGACCAGGAGCAGCAGGAGAACATATTTCAGACTGAGAAGCTGGGAGAGTATTATCAGTCTGATGGAACAGGCTGAGATTCGGATGCCTGTGGATGTCATTCTTCTTTTATTGAGAATCCTCCATGAAATAGATACCCTATACCAAGGCGAGGTAATTTGCAGCAGTTAAAGAGATTGCAAAATATTCTTCATGCAAGAGCAAGTCCGGAAAATGATAATCCACAAGTTGGGGGGAAACATAAAAAGCAAGAGATCTGAAAAACATCTAAAAATTGTAATTTTGTTATAAAACTAAGATAGTAATTAATGCTGCATTTTACTCTCTGTTTATAAATACAAAAAGTAAGTATTAGCTTTCTTGACGTACCAGCACCAATCCTTCTAAAATGTGATACAGGGCCATCCTACTTTAAGTAGTAAGATACTTAAAGATAGTACTTTAAATAATAAGTTTGCCAGTTCTACTAACAATGTTTTTCCCAGCAGACAATTGTCATGGAGTCCTGAAGAACAACTAGCTAATGAGGGTTGGGGGCAAGATTCAGGTTCCAAATTCCCTCAAGCTAGGCGCTAACTCAGATGAAGATTTAAGTAATAACATGTCCTTGAAGGACAAGTTTGTCAAATACAAGATCTCATTCTAAGCTCACAACTAAATTTTAAGGTAAAAATAATAGAAAATATGCAGATAGAAAAGTAACTTGTTTTGTTGTGCAGGTTGCCATCCTGCTCATAATTCTAAGGAATTCTTGTTGAGTTCCTCCAAGGCGCACTCTTCTTGGCAATGGTTATATAACTGGTCGGGTCCTAGAACGCTTAGCAGGGACATGCTCAGAGATGATGCCTAGGGGGGATTTATCAGGCTCACTCTCATGGGGCTCTACAAGTGTCAAGCCCAGCTGGTGATCTCGGGAGCATCCGCTTTCTACTTAATCCCCGTGACAAGTGATATGCGGAACAGATTATGTACTGAAAACACTCAGACATTTCCACTAAGAACACATTCCTGGCAAATGCAACCAATCATATATCAAAAGTCATGGTTTACATTCTGGTACCTGGAATTTCTCTTACTATTATCTCTGGCAGACTATTTTCCATAGGAAAAAAAAACCTGTAAAGGAACCAATAGGACTGACAAAAGAAAGACTGAAACATTGAAAACATCCTGCCAAGGAAATTAGAGGAATTTTGTAGTGCCAGGGGACGATGACCCCCTAGCCGAAAATCACCTTTGTAAGGAGGACATCAAATTTGACATGTTTCAGAACACTGAGGGTACGGCTTCTCATGGGAAATAAATCTTATTAAAACAAATTATTGCCATTTCTGTGTCTGTTTCCTTCTCAGTAATTTTTAATCCACATTAGCTGGCTTTTACTCTAGTTATAGCTCTTAATACCAAAGTGTCTAATCATTTCTTACTTCCAAAGGATGTAGTTTGTTCTTACTTTATCTGTTTTTTCAAAAGCAATATTTGATGTATTTAATCATTCTTTCCTTCAAAGTTCTTTCTTTCTCTACTCCCCAGCTCACACTACCTGCCACAGGCTCCTAGTTAAGATTGTTTTTACAGCTATTCGTCCTCAGTTCCTTTTATCTTTCTTTTTTTCCTTGTAAGCCAGTTAAATATTGAAATTCCTCGAGGGTGTTATGGTTCCCCTCTTGTTTTACTCTGGTGTTTCTGAACAGCCTCATTTGAAGTGTCCTATATTCTGATGTGAAGTGTCCCCTTCTCCAGACCTCTGGCATTCTTTGAATTTCCACGTTTCATTCTGAGCATTCTTTCTAAGCTACTCTTGTAAGTTTCTCCTCTTCTTCTCTAGTTATAATTGTTAGATTTCCTAGAATTCTCCTTTAGATCATACTAGTGTCTCTCTCATTCTCTCTAAGTAATGTTGTTTAAGCAGACATCCACAAGATGCTATTTCTGCTTTGTCTCTCTCCTCTGAGTGCCACCATTCCTTATTCAACTGCCTTTGGATATTTTCCCTTTTGTTTTGAAAATATTTTAAGATAACCTGTCAACTATGAAGCTTTTTGCCCTTACAAGTCTTATATTTTCTTTGTCTTTCTCAATGGAAAATATTGCACTATCATCCACCCAATTACTTAAGTCAAAAAATCGTTTCACGAAATCCCAAATCTCCCATCAAAATTTTTAAAGTCATCTACGGAGCTCTACGCCAGTTCAAACTTCCGCTCCAAGCTCTTCACCTGTGTGGGTGTATTTTTGCTAATTACGTTGAATTGTGTTATCTGAACACATAAACTGAACTTTTCCCTTAAAATGAGAATTTTAAAGCCTAACTAGTCTCAAGACAAATAAATAGAATGATATGTAAACAATTAACAGAGTGCTATATATTTGATAGTTCCTTTGTTCTTTCTGCTTTTTTTTTTTTGGTTTGTATAAAATACACATATCACCTTTTCAGAGAAGACATACCTGACAATCCCTTCTGAATTTTTGCTGTCCCTCTCTGTCCCTTTACTCTATGGTACTATCTCATTGCACATATTTATCAGTAGAATGGGTAAATGAATATTTAAATTTAATATTTATGACTGGCTATGGTGGCTCTTGCCTATAATCCTAGAACTTCAGAGGATGAGGTGGGTAAATTGCCTGAGTTAGCAAGTTCAAGACCAGTCTGAGTAAGAAGGAGATCGTGTCTCAAAAAAAAACAAACAAAAAAATTCTCCGGGTGTTGTGGTGAACACCTATAATCCCAGCTACTTCGGAGGCTGATGTAAGAGCATCGATTGCTTTAGCCCAAGAGATGGTGGTTGCTGTAAGCTGTGAAGCCATGGCACTCTACCAAGGGTGATAAAGTGAGATTCTGCCTCAAAAAAAAAAAATAAGAAATAAATGAGTCTAATATTTATAACAATACAGACTCTGCCTTTTTTGAATACTGTATTATTCAAGCTCTTAAGTGTGGTGACAAATAGTACTCAATAAGTAGTGATGAATGAATAAATAAAAGAGCATGCACTTAAGCAAAGATGTACTATAAAAAATATAGCTGGAATAGCTGTTTATGAAATAAGAGTATGAATGTAAAATTATCTCATCCATTCACCATTTGGGGGCCTCTAAGAAAATCACTCAGTTATCCTTGGTTTATATTTCTCTTCTAATTTTGCGTGTAAAGATTAAGTCAGATAAAGTGCCCGCCCCCCAAGAAAGGACTTTCTAATATCACGTATGTGATGTTCAATCGCTTTTCTAAGTTTCTTCCGGGAATGACTGTAGATAAGATACTGCTACGAAGTAATGATTGATTTCCACTGATGCTCTCATAATCTCTCACTAGATTACTAATTAGTTCAATAGTTAATTTCCAGTAATTATTTTGAAGTATAGCTCAAAATCACAAATTCACAGATAAAACATATAACTATTTTTTTAAGTACAGTGTTGTAAATGTATGTCTTGTAAAAGAATCACAAATGTGAGCTTAGCAAAGAATATCTTACTATTTTTTTTTCCTTTCTTACTCTTCAAGACAAATTCTTGACTATTCTTTAGAAGAATGTTATTTTCTCAAAAACATATTATATGAAGGCTATTTTAAAATTCCACCTGTCACTTAAATGTAGCTCCCCTTCCCCTTATTAGTTCCACGTAGTTTTTTAGTCTCCTCTTGTGTGTGTGGAAACTCACTCATCCTGCCATCTCACTAGAGATGGACATTTTATCCACTGGGACTCCTGGGAGGGCTTTGAGACTCATGCTCTATCCAAGAGCGAGCCTCTACTTTGGAGATTGCTCACAAGTACAGTCATGTATTGCTTAATGAAAGGGATGTGTTCTGACAAATACGTCATTAGATGATTTTGTTGTTGTAAAAACATCACAATATGTGCTCACATAAACCTGGAGAGAACAGCCTACCGCACACCTAATCTGCAGGGCTGGGGTCCCCAAGCCCCAGGCTGTAGACAAGTACCATTCACAGTCAGACAGAAACGGGACACGAGCATCGCTGCCTGACCTCCCTCTCCTGTCCCATCCTGCACCCCCACCTGTGAATTTGTCTCCCATAGAACCAGCTCCTGGAACCAATAAAGTTCTTGTCTGTGGCCTGTTAGAAATGGTCCACATGGCAGGAAACGAGCAGTCAGCAAATTAGCAAAGCCCCGTTGCTCACGTTACTGCCTGAGCTCTACTTCCATCCACATAGCAGCCCTGCACCCTCCAGCACTCCCCCAGGTCTGTGGAAAACCGTCTTCCTCGAGACTGATCCCTGGTGCCAAAAAGATTGGGTACAGCTTCTGTGCGCATATCCTATCACTCTTCCTTACCGTACTGCACCATGTCGCTGTATTGTAGGTGATTATAACACAGTGATAAGTATTTGTGTAGCTAAATATATCTACATACAGAAATGATACAATAAAAAACAGTATTATAATCTTATACAACCAATGTCATGCGTGCAGCTCATCACTGACCAGAATGTTACCCTGCTCTGCGCTATACCTGAAAATGAGGCAAAGGATTAAGTAAAGTATGTTTTGTTAACTAAAACAGTTGATTATATTGATAAGCCACTTTATATTCAAACACATATTGCTTGTCTCTGTTATGATAGACATGACTAATTTTCTATTGGTAATGGACCACAAGACCGTTAAGTCCCCTTTCAATTCTTGAAATACGCTCAAAGCCCCAGTCCAAACAATGTGTTTTAAATGTGCTTTTAAGGAATAAAGGTCATACTTTTAAATAAATCAGCTTTAAGATAGAAAAGGGTGTATATGTTGACCAAAATAAATGTTGATAAAAAGAAAAACATATAGAAGGGGATAAAAATAGTATGTATTAACATAAACTCAAAGCAAAATAGTATGTATTAACATAAACTCACAGTTTAAAGAAGTTTTATCTGTGTTATTAGGATCACAAACATCATGCTTATTTTAGTGGGCTTCAGAGGAGTTATAAGTTCCTTAAAATTTTTCTGGTTAAAAATTTTCTGGCAGTTTCTGGTTTCTGAAGTTGTCTTAATTTAATTACTCAGAGAACAATTTCCTTCTCCAACTTCAGAAGTTAAAAAACATAGACGACAAATTTTCAAGAAGGCAACATTGAGTTGACTATTTCTTTCCATATCATCCCAAAATACACATATTCTATGTGGAATTCATATTCCTGGGCCCAAAACACTGGTTGAGTGTCTCTCAAAAGTCTCCAACATTACTTTTAAACATAATCAGTCTTTCTCTGGATTCTGACAAAACTGTAAGAAATTAGCTGGAGGTTTTCCCAAACTTACTATGCTTCAGAAAGTTTAGTGTTCAGATATTCAGCCACTCCTGCTGAATATCTTTATGTTTTTGATTATTGTAGCTTGGTTGCTAATTTACAGCCAAGCTTCTAAGAATATTCCAGCAGTATTCTCTCTCCTCCCAACCACCCAATGTGGAATGGAAACAGACTACCTCTTTTGTATTCCCCAAGGCCTCAAAAGGGCAACAGAGCACTGTAATCAAGATCCAAACATCTATTCTCTAAGCAAAGACTTTCTTTCCTATAAAACACCACAGGATCTGTTATTTTGTAATTTCCTCCATGGGCTCCATAATCTTCCCAAATTGTGAGCCCCTGACTCGTGTGATATTCCCCAGTGAGGAAAGAGGTAGCCTTGGAGCCACGTCTTTCCATTTTCTGGAAGAGTGGGATTTTTTGTTTGTTTTTACATTTAGTCTCTTCCAGAAAATTCAGAGAGCATCTTCCTTGTTCCTTATTTTCTTGACAATCTACTGGGAACCACAAATTAAATTGTATCAGAAATCTGTAACCAGGCCACACTTAATCATTTCCTTACTTCTATACATAACTCTGCTGAGCACTCTGTCCACTAGGGCTTGTTAAATAGTATGTAGTAATATTTAAGAAATTTTTCATAGTTCAATGATATTTCTCCATTTACAAAAAGTAGGAAATATGACATTTGTATTTATATATAAATTCTCCATCAGGGTCATGTCCTATGCCTCAAAATTAGTAATTAGTATAATAATCAGTGTGACTATGAGCAATAAATGGATGATATATATATATATATATACACACTATACATCTCAGTGTTTGGCATACAGCAAAAACTTAATAAATTTTATCAATTGCCACAATCATTTTCACTAACATTCTGACACTGAAAAGAGAAATGTGTATCATATGTGAACTTTCCCTACTTTCTCACCATAATTTACAATCTCTTTTTTAAATTATTTATTTCCTGGTATCTTATTTATCTAGTGTCATTATCACAACTATATCCCCAGTCCCTCAAATAATTGAAAACTTAGTAAACATTTGTTAGAAATTTAATTCTTTAGTGACTAGGCACTGGCCAGGTAACTCTAGATAAGGTTGAAGGTTGGGGAAAGTTTTCTTCAATTGCTACCTGCAATTCTCAGCTATGATAGACCATGAAGCAAGAAAGAATGACTGCATGCCTATCATGTGGGAGTGGATAGATAAATATACCTCCTCTGATCAACAGAGCACAGTTCATATTTCTAAATTATTCTGTCACTACAGTGAACACTTTAAAAACCTGAAAGCACAGCATCAAATAAATCAGAGTTCAATTTGTCATTCATAGCAAAATTGAATCTGACATTGTTTATTTCAATTCCCAGCATTTGACTTTCATAATTCTAGCTTCATTGACATTCAGATATCATGGAATGTTTAGGTAATTCTTGAGCACTGTTATCCTCTAGTCATATTACTCCATTTCAACACTCAGACTGTTGTTTACTCACAAATCTCAAAATATCCTAAAAGCAAAAAATATATTTTAAATGAAAAAATAGTGGAGTCATTGTAATTAATGAAATGAAACAGATTTCTATGTTTCAGCATCAACTGTTAGCAAGATATATCCTGTTCTGGACAAAGTTTTAACTGTGTACTAGACAGGGAAGATAAAATTGTAGTAACTTCTATGGAACTTGTGGAAGTTGTCCTTCTTCGTTCCCAGAGAAAGAAATGTTGACAATGAGTATAGTAAGAAGTGAAAATGTTGATCAATGGTAATATTGACAGCAAGCAAAGATGCGTTCATGTACTTGACATGTAAACGTAACAAAAAATCATTCTCAGGATGTAACAAACCATGTTTTTCTTGGCAAATTGATAGATGCTTTTCACGGTGTGTTATACCATGCCTTTAATTTTTGGCTTTTTTAAATAAAACTTCAATCATTATGACGTATTTTAGAAATATGAATTTTAAATTATTTCAATTGTGAATTAGAGTGAGTTTGGCAATCTAAAAAAGAGATTTCTAAATAAGTCAAAGGAGAGTCATTTGATGCTAAAGATGCTATCTGTGGAGCAAGAAGGCTACATAGAAACTCCCATGATGATGACTCCATTTAGATACCATATTCAACAACTATCCATGCAAGCAAGCTCCTTCAGATTTACCAAAAATCAGCTGAGTGATCATAATAGCTGGTTTTCACATTCTATCCAGGAAAGAAGCACAGAAGAGGGCAGAAAAGACAATCTTACACTGTCTACACCACACCTCTGACCTCCCAGGGCAGCACCACTGCAGCGTGCAGAGTGAAGAGGGAATAAGTGTGCTTAGTCCAGTGGAGTGGAAGTGATGTGTTTGTGGAACTCAGCATTGACTCAGTGCCACTCTGGCACAGGGAAACATAGCACAGGGCAGAATGCCACCAGTGCCCACATAGGGAGCAATGAGACCAGCCTGGCCAGAGGAAAGTCTTCCCCTGAAACCAGAGTTCCTGATAGTCCAAACACCAGGCTGACAAAAGGCAGCCTTGGGTAGGATGAAATTCAAATGCCACTCTTACCTCAAAGGCTGTAGTTATTGGGCAATTCCTACAGCTGGGCTGACTAAGGCTAAGTGGACTTACGCTGTACATGACCCACTGAGACACCAGCAAAGTTAGCCAACCCAGGACCTGTGTCATCCTTCCCCCCACATATAGTCAATGTGGTTTAGAGAGGGTCTTTTTTGCTGGAGGAAAGGAAAGGGAAAACTTAAGAGGACTTGGTTTTGCTACTTGTGTACCAGCTAAGGCATAATAAAATAAAGTCCCAAACAGACTCCTGAAAACCCTCCACCCAGGCCTTATTTCCTGTAAGGCATTTCTGTATCCACATTTAACAGAAGAAAACGTACTGCTCTGAGGAGAAGATCCTACTTCTTACTAAAAAGCACTTATGCTTTAAATAAATATCAGCAGTAGCCATGCAATAGTCCCCATAGGCTTTGAGTATGACAAGGCTGACTTAGGTGTAACTTTGTGGGCGGACCATGAGTGAGGGCCCATGTCACTTCTCCCCCATCTCCACCATCCCAACACAGAGAATGAGGGAAGAACATGAAATACCTTGCCTTGTAATCCAGGGAACTGTCTCAAATCTTCCCATGTTCACCAAGGTGGTACTACCAGGAGTCACAGCGTTACTGTGCTGATGGCAACTGTAGTGCTGATATGGCTGTGATGACCAAAGACTTCAATTACAACATTCAATTTCCTTTGAATATGTGAAGGTAGTAAAACCTTCACAAGAAGGATGGTTTAACACAATCCCAAATTTAAATAAATACCTAACTTTTCAATGTTCAGACATCAGTGAAAATCCACAAGCATCAAGAACATCCTTGCAAACATGACATCACCAAATCAACTAAATAAATTGCCAGTGTCTAATCTTGGAGTGATGGAGATAGGTTATGTTTCAAAGATTTAAAAATATCTTTTGTTTTTATACTCACCACTAAACTAAGTAGGACAAAATACCTTTCTTGAAGTACCTCAATGAACTTCAAGAAATCAAAGAAAAGGAATGCACAAGTGTAACTGAGAAATTTAACCAAAAACTTTGAAATAATAAGAAAAAACAGAAATTCTAGAGCTTAAGAATTCAATGGACACTCTCCATTTCCCCATCCGCAACCATGTCCTAGGTGGTCAACTGTCCTCATAGGAGAACTGAGTACATAGGATTCTTGCTTCTCCATTCTTGTGATGCTTTACTAAGAATAATGTGTTCCACTTCCATCCAGGTTACACAAAAGATGTAAAGTCTCCATATTTTTTAATGGCTGAATAGCATTTCATGGTATACATATACCACAGTTTATTAATCCATTTCTGGGTTGGGGGGCATTTAGGCTATTTCCACATTTTGGTGATTGTAATTGAGATATTTCCACATTTTGGTGATTGTAAATTGAGTCTAGTGCAAGTGTCCTTATGGTAAAAGGATTTTTTTCCTTCTGGGTAGATGCCAGTAATGGGATTGCAGGATCAAATGGGAGGTCTAGCTTGAGTTCTGTGAGGGTTCTCCATACTTCCTTCCAAAAAGGTTGTATTAGTTTGCAGTCCCGCCAGCAATGTAAAAGTGTTCCCTTCTCCCCACATCCACGCCAGCATCTGCAGTTTTAGATTTTGTGATGTGGACCACTTTCATTGGGGTTAGATGGTTTCTTAGGATAGTTTTGATTTGCATTTCTCTGAAAGTTATGGATGATGAGCATTTTTTTCACATGTTAGCCATTTGTCTGTCTTCTTTAGAGAAATGTCTATTCATCTCTCTTGCCCATGGATATATGGGATGTTGGCTTGTTTATGAGGATTAATTTGAGTTCTCTACAGATCCTAGTTATCAAGCTTTGGTCTTATTCAAAATATGCAAGGGACAGCAGAGAGAAGGAAGGAGGGAGGGAGGTGGGGGAAGGAGACAGCAGAGAGAGAGAGGGAAGGAGGGAGGTGGGGAAGGGGAGAGGTGCGAGAGGAAAGGAGGGAGGGGGTGGGGGAGAGAGCAGAGAGAGGGAAGAAAGGAAGGAGGGAGGACAGACAGACCATATGTTAGGCCACAAAACGAGTCTTTATGATTCAAAAGAAAAAACTTAAAATCATACCAGTGTCTCCTCTGTCTACAACAGAATAAAATTATAAATCAAGAACAAGATAAACATTAAAAACATACAAACAAATATAAGTTAAATGATATGTTCCTGAATGAAGAGATTAAGAATTAAATTAAATATTTCTCAAGTCAAAGGAAAATGGAAATATTGCATATCAAAATGTATGGAATACAGCAAAAGTGGTGATAAGAGTAATATTTACAGCAGTAAGTGCCTACATCAGAGAAGTAGAAGAAAGTCTTCAAATAAAAAGCCCAACTATGCATCTCAGACAACTAGAAAAATGAGCACAAAGTTTACCAAAAAGGAATAAAAGAAAATAAATAATAAGGATAAGACCAGAAAGCAATGAAACTTAAACCAATAAAAAAATAAAAGAGATCAATGACACAAAAAGTTGTTGTTTTTTTTTTAAGGGATAAAATTGCACCAGAGTAACTAAAGAAACAAAACCCTCCAAAATAAAAAAAGACACAAAAACTGATATTGCAGAAATCCAAAGGATCATTTGACCACTATGGAGAACTATGTTGCAAATAAATTGAAAATCCTAGAAAAAATAGATAAATTCTTCAACAAATACATCTCACCAGGATTGAACCAGGAAGAAATTCAAACCTTAATAAATCAATAACAAATAATGATATAAAAGCAGTAACAAAAATTTTCTCATCAAAGAAGTGTATAGGATGCAGTGCTTTCACAGTTGAATTCTACCAATATTAAAAGATTTACTACAATCTTACTTATATTATTATTTAAAAAAATCAATGTACTCTAAACTTTTTTTTCTACAAACTCAGTATCACCTTGACCTCAAAACCTACAAAGATACAGGAAAAGAAAACAAAACTCCAATATCTCTGGTGAACATACATGCAAAAATCCTTAAGAAAATACTAGCAAACCAAAATTCAATGATACATTAAAAAGATTCTTTATCATGATCAAATAGATTAATTCTAGGGATGCAGTGATGATTCAACATGCAGAAATCAATCAGTGTGATACAACATATCAACAAACTGAAAGACAAAAAACAATATGATCGTTTCAATTATTGCTGAAAAATCATTCCACAAAATGTAATGTCCCTTCATGATAAACACTCTTTAAAAAGTGTATAAAAGGAACTTACCTCAGCACAACAAAAGTTGTATTATTGATTGATTTGTGTATGTTTGCCTCTATTATGTTGAATTATTGAGAGAATAAATAATAAAAGTTGTGTTATTGATTGATTTGTGTATGTTGATCATCACTGTATCCCTAGGATTAATCTATTTGATCATGATGAAGAATCTTTTTAATGTAGCATTGAATTTTGGTTTGCTAGTATTTTCTTGAGGATTTTTGCATTTATGTTCACCAGAGATATTGGAGTATTGTTTTCTATTCTTGTATCTTTGTAGGTTTTGAGGTCAGGGTGATACTGGGTTTGTAGAATAAGTTTTGGAATATTCTCTCCTCGTTGATTTTTTAAATGATAATATAAGTAACAGCCAGTATCATACTGCATGGGGGAAAACTGTAAGTCTTTTCCCTAAAATATGGAGCAAAAGAAGCATGCCCCCTTTCACTAATGAATAGAGGGAGTTCTAGCTTGAACAATCAGGAAAAGGAAAGAAATTGAACTATCCTAAATTAGAAAGAAAAAGTCAAAATATTCTTGCTTACAGATGATATGATCTTTTATCTAGAAAACCCTAATAACCCCACAAAAAATAAAAATTAGAACAAATTTAATAAATTTGCAGAATAAACAAATTCAATAAAGTTTCAGCATACAAAATCAACATTAAAATCAGTAGCTCTTCTCTATGCATGAACAGTAAACAATTTGAAAAACACCAAGATAGAAATACCATTAACAACATCCACAAATAAAATAAAATTCCTAGTAATAAATTTAACCAAAGAAGTAAAAGATATCTATAATGAAAACAATAACATATTGAAAGAAATTTTAAAAAGGAATGTAAAAAGAAGGAAAGATATTTCATCGTCATGGATTGAAAGAACCAGTATTGTTAAGATGTACATAGTAAACCCAAAATATCTACAGCAGTGGTTCTCAACCTTCCTAATGCTGTGGCCCTTTAATATAGTTCCTGTGGGTCGCGATCCATCGGTTGAGAACTGCTGATCTACAAATTCAATGCAATCCCCACACAAATAATATGCTTTTCCAAAATAGAAAAAAGCAGCTCTTAAATTTTTGTGGAACCACAGAAAATCAGATTAGACAAAACCATCCTGAGTACAAAGGATAAAACTGGAGGAAGTATATAAACTCACTTAAAGTTATACATAATAAAAAATGTAAAAACAGATTCATACTTCAGTGTTGTAACAATCAAAACAGTATAGCACTGGTACAAAAACAAGCGCATAGAACAATGGATAGAACAGGTAACCCAGAAATAAATCCACACACGTACAGTGAACTTCAACAAAGCAGATGAGAACATACCATGGAGAAAGGAAAGCATCTTCAATAATGGTCTTTGGAAAGTTGAATATTTATTTGCATAAAAATTAAGCTAGACCCTTATATTTCACCATATTTCAAAAATCAAACAAAAATGGATTGAAGATTTTATTCTAAGACTTAAACTATAGAATTACTCAAAGAAAATATTGGAGAAAATCTTCAGGATGTTCGTCTGGGCATGGATTTTTTTAAGTGACGTTTTCAAAGCACAGGGAACCAAAGCAAAATAGGACAAAGGGCATCACATCAAGAAAAAGGCTTCTGAACAGCCAGGGAAACAACAGATGGAAGAGACAACCCACAGGGTGGGAGAAAAGATTTGCAAACTACCCATCTGACAGGGATTAATGCGAGACTGTATAAGAAGCTCAAACAACTCAACAGAAAAAAAACAAATAACCTCATTAAAAAACTGACCAAGTATCTGAATACATATTTCTGAAAAGAAGACATACAAAATGGCCAACAGCTATATGAGGTATCTGAAAAAATGCTCAAAACCACTAATCATTAGAGAAATGCACATCAAAACTATAGTAAATTGTCATCTCATACTAGTTAAAATTTCTTTCATAAAAAAAAGGTAAAAATGAATCCTGGTGATAATGTCAAAAAAGAAGACCCTTATACA
Organism: Arctocebus calabarensis; assembly: GCA_963573935.1. Classification (NCBI taxonomy): domain Eukaryota; kingdom Metazoa; phylum Chordata; class Mammalia; order Primates; family Lorisidae; genus Arctocebus; species Arctocebus calabarensis. The sequence goes on along the minus strand of CAUYON010043512.1, from coordinate 7,481 downwards.
CTGTTTGTGGGAATGTTAATTATTCAACCACTATGGAGAACCATAGGGAGGTTCTTCAAAAAACAAAAGTAGAACTACCATACAATTTAGAAATCTCAATGATAAGTGTACCCTTCAAAAGAAGGACAATTCAGCATATCAAAAAGACATCTGTGCTCTCATGTACACTATGTACAATAGCCAAAACTTGGAATCAACCTAATTGTCTATCAAAGGATGCATGAATAAATAAATTGTGGTACATATATACAATGGAATATTACAAAGCTACAAAAAAGAATGAAATCCTACCATTGGCAACATGCATGGACTGTAGAACATTACCTCAGCTGAAATAAAACAAGTCAGAGAGACAAATCTTCCATGTTCTCATATATGGGAGCTAAATTTTATAAACCGTTTATCCCACTGAGAGTGTAGAGTAGAATGATGGCTACCAGGCTAGGGAAGGGTAGTGGGGAAGGTAGATAAAGTGGGGATGGTTAATGGGTGCAAGAATATACTCAGACAGTTTGATATACTGAACCATATTTGCTAACACACCAGTATAACTAAAAGCAACCATAAATTAGGGTTTTAAAAGAACTGAAAGAGTGGAATTGGTATGTTCTTAACATTAAGAAACATTAAATTCTGGATGGATATCCCAATTATCTAGATTTTAGTAATTCACATTGTATGTCTATATCAAAACAAATCTTCTATTACCAGTACAGGAATACACATAATACCCTATGAACATATACAACTATTGTGTACCCATAATAATTCTTAAAAGATTATGTCCTTATAATTAAAAATAATCAGTAATATTTTAGCTATTTTAAGTAAAGTATGTAAATACTTTTATAATAAAATTATATGAAATTTTGTTTTTCAAGTTTTTTTTTTTTCTTTTGGCTGGGGCTGGGTTTGAACCCGCCACCTCCGGCATATGGGGCCGGTGTCCTACTCACTGAGCCACAGGCGCCACCCAATTATATGAAATTCTAAGGAAGACTATGTAATGTGTATATAGTATTTGCACATGTGTATAAAAATTAAATAGGATCTAAAACCCTGATAATTTTACTTACTATTTATATAGAAAAGTAATTCATTTGCAAGTGTTTTATACAAAGTAGAATTGCAAAATACAGAAATATTCTTTTTCTGCCCTCGCTGTACACTGTCTTTTTAAAGCCATTATTACCTTACAGCTAACCTAACACTACACTTTCACATAATACGGAAAATCTGGTGACTTTAGATTATGCTATTAGCATATATCTTCTTATGTATAATTTATGACTCTGAAAGTTTAACTTTTTTTTCTTTCTTCCTTGGACTGTAGGCATAGTGTTCAATTTCAGCTAATCCTTTCATCTTCTTTCAATCGGGATTGTGAAGGTCGAACTGAATATAATATTCCTTATAAAATCAGAACCAAGGTCAGCCTTTGAATTTTATGATCAAAATTTCCCACCAGAGAGAAGAGTAAGACCTGGGAATCAATCCAGAATCTGAAGCCACCATGGGCTAATTACTGAACACTTTCCACTGAAGGTTCTGGTTTAAAAAAAAAAAAAAAAATTCCTGACTCAAATTTTACAGTTTGAAGTACAAATTAAAAATAGAAAGAAGATAAAGTTGTTTTATTTTATTTTATGTGATAATGTAATTTAAAGAGTAAATAATACACCATGTTTCTGGCAATCTTTTTAGCTTCTTGATCTGGACTCAATGCATTTGAAAGTCCTGTCATGGTGTTGTGACATGACGCGCCCTACAAAATTCTTCACTTATGATTCTATGTCTGTGTCTATACAAATTCATAATTGATTTTTTCTGGATTATTATGGAATTATGGATTATTAAGTAGTGGGGGTAGTAGCTGAAAACCTGCTCGTCTTTGAAATTGTCCTTTTCAGTGATTATTGGGGAAAAAAGACAAAACCCTCTACTTATGCCTTGTTTCTAAATGTATGTTACCTTTCCTAAATGTGTTTCTTTTATTGTGAATTTTTGAGATTTGTTATATTCAAATATACCAGTAGAGGAATACACATAATACGTGATAATTTTCCATCCCTGTTTCCACTCACTTTCCAGAGTAAGTGCTATTAACACTTTCTTATATTTCCTTCAAGTGCTTAAAATATATATATACACACACACACCCCTTCACGTTAGGGTTTATATGTAAGATGTTTCAGTATTTGATGAAAAAATATATAGTATTATGTATATTTACCTAAATGAGTTAACACATTGCCAATCTGGAAAACTTATTCAATTTTCCTTAATTTATATAAGATCTAAGCACGTAGTTTTTATTATTTGCATATTATTTAAAAACAATATATTTTGGTGTTTGCTTTACTCATTGCTGACTATTTAAGTTATTTCAAATAGTTTTCTCTTAAAAACCAGCACGAACCATGTTTGGAAGAGAATTTTTGCACATATGCAAGTGTGTTTTTGTATGTTTAGTTTTGTCTGCTGCTTTCTTTCTTAATTTTAATACTAAGTTTTTACTTTTAAATCATGACATATTTAAAGCAAACAGAGAAGTGAGTCAAAAAATTGTTCTTAACAATATTTAGTGAGTAGCATTGTTCTTAACTTTCATATTTAACAACAGTCAACATTGTCATATTTTTTGATCGATTAGAAAATAAGTTAAATTTTCAGTTGAAATGCATTTCAACTGAATTTCCGTAATACATATTTTGTCAATGGTTTAATATTTCACTAAACATACAGTACATATCTATAAAAATGTCATGATTTGGGTTTTTTAACATTTATATAAACTGCGCAATACTCTATATCCTTCTGAAATTTTTTCATATACAACATCTATTAAAAATTGGATGTCATATTTATAAAATTTAAGGTGCATATAAAATTTAAATTTAAGAATATTCCATATTTCATTATATCTTTATCCCATTTCTGTTTTGGGCCATTAGAAATAGTTCTTCACTGACTTTTCTTGAATATATTTCCTTACACACATATTCAAGAATGATTTCATTGTATTTACTTGAAAACAGACTACTTTATAATAAAAGGGTTTATATTCAATTGCACAAGATACTATTCATGTTCTCACCATAATACTAAGTTACAGTTCCACTACTGTGTACGAGAATTAATTCTCCATAATTAATTAACAATTGTTAATGTTCCATGTTATGTAAACTTTACTTTTGGCAAAATTTATTGCTATTTATTGGTATTTAATTGTCTTAGTTTGTCTTTCCCAGGTTACCAGAGGAACCAAAATAGTAATCATGAATTGGTGATTATTCTGGCTTCTTTTGCTATAAAATATATGTATTTATATTTTTCTAACTGATTTATAAAACTTATTAACTTATACAGGATAGTAATCATTTATTTATTTTATGTGTGGCAAACATCTTCCCACAGGGTAGAATCATCTTTCAAATTATTTTTATACATTTTATTCCATTATATACGTAAAGGAGTCAAATGTCAATATTTACTTCTGCCCCATCATGTTGCCCAGGCTAGAGTGCAGTGGCTCTTCACAGGCCCAAGCGATGATAGTATAGAGCAGCTTAGAATTTCGGGGCTCATACAATCTTCCCATCTCAGAGTCTGAGTAGCTGGAATTACAGAAGTTGTGCCCCACTACTTTTATGGACTGTGCTTAGTGTTGAGAATTAAATCATCACCATCCACATTACTTGAATGTAGAATGAAGACCATGTGTGGCAATATGATATAACTATTTGTTTTAGGAAATTCTTGACCAGAAAATTAGGGTTATAGCTAATAATTACTTTTGTTTTCAGAAAACCACTTTTTGTATCTGGACAAATCACTTCAATCAAAATAATAGAAGGGTAAGCTGAGCAAATTACTCACTTATCAACCAATAATTCACTTGTCCAAACTCACTTCACTATTGTCACCTAATAGTGTCCATCAAACCTCAATTATTATAGATTTGTATTACTCTAAAATTTTCTGCCTTGAAACCTCTTACGCCATTTGAGCACAGACTGGAAAAGTGTAAATATCTTGTCACGACCAACTACCATATTGTCAGAATTATTAAGACTATGATAAAATGATATTCTTTCTACTAGAGTTAGCTTAATAAACTTAGTTGTGCTTGAATAATAGACTATTTCTGTGGTTTTCTAGGGGAATCTAAGAGATGACAGTTTCGAAAGTCACTTATAGATCAGGTCAGCACAATGTCACTGCTACAGACCAAAATCCCCCACTCACAGGGCCCCCTGATAGAGAGGGTGAGACAGGCATTGCATTTTGTCTGAATTAAAAATTCTTTTTGTCAAATTCCCAAATATTTCCTTAGGAATAAATAGCACCTTGATTATGTGATCATATATAAAAAATTTTGTCCTTGGGGCGGCTCCTGTGGCTCAACGAGTAGGGCGCCGGCCCCATATACCGAAGGTGGTGGGTTCAAGCCTGGCCTCGGCCGAACTGCAAAACAAAAAAAATAGCCAGGCGCTGTGGTGGGAGCCTGTAGTCCCAGCTACTCAGGAGGCTGAGGCAAGAGAATCACTTAAGCCCAAGAGCTGGAGGTTGCTGTGAGCAGTGTGACGCCACGGCACTCTACCCAGGGCGATAAAGTGAGACTCTGTCTCTACAAAAAAAAAAAAAAAAAAAAATTTTGTCCTTGGCAAAACCAGCCTTCTTAGTGCCAATACTACTGTCTTTGCCACTTTTTGCAAAGCCACTGAGAGGAATGCTCTAGGGCAGGGGTAAACATAACAGCAATAAGGTCATTTCTAAAGCCATATATTAAATCTAATGGATATGGGTTTCAATAAATAATCTTGTTTTTTCTAGCTTTTTTTATTGTTTTTATTATTAAATCATAGCTGTGTAATCAAGGGGTACAATGTGTTGGTTTCATATACAATCTGAACTATTTTCATCAAACTGATTAACATAGCCCTCATGGCATTTTAGTTATTGTATAAAGACATTTCTGTTCTGCATTTAGTAAGTTCCCTGTATCCTTCTAAGATGCTCCATAGGTGTGGCCCCACCAATTACCGTCCCTCCACCCCAACCTCACCCCTCCCCGCCCCTCCCTTGTCCCTTTCCCCATATTCTTGTGCTATAGTTGGGTTATAGTCTTCATATGCTTTAGAATTTTTACTAAAATAATCATTTAATTTACAGAAGTCCTCCAGAAAAGAAAACAGCCTTGAATGGTTTGGCCCTGACAAGAGGAACCACTTAGGAAAAAGCAAAAAAAAGAAACAAAAACGGGGAAGGAAGACTGTTCTGTTGAAACTGCAATTCATCAGATTGCACATTCAAAACATTATTCTTTACAGGCAACTTTTTGTTGGTTTAACTCTCAAAACCTTGTGAGAAATTCCCTCAATTTTTTTTTATTTTACTCCTTACCGTTCTGATGCAAAGTTCTATTTCAAACTTCATGTGTTAGAAATGAAAGATCATCTGTACTGGAGGTGGCAAGACATTAAGTTAGGGTACATGCTGAATAGTCAAATGATAATTTGCAGATATGACCCACAGGTTTGCCTCATTCTAAGCTTAAGTACTCCTTGCGTTGTATTATTGCTTCCTTTATGTAATCAAACTGTGATTTTAATTCTTGTGATAATCTTCAAAACTGGCACAATTTCATGGAGGATAATTGAGAGTTGTTCCCTTTGGGAAACTGGTGGTCTGAAGAAAATGTCTGTTTTAGAAGTCCCCACAAAAAAAAAGGGAAGATGTTTATGTAAAGTTATATGTAGCTAAAGACTTTCATTTTTTACTATTATGTGGAAGCTTCTAAAATAGATTTTGATTCCAGAATTGTTTCGATAAAATATTTCTCAGTCAAGGCAAATTATAACAAAACTGTGTTCTTCCAACTGTCTGAATCACAACTTGAACACAATAGCCCCGAAGTAGCCTCCGTTCTTGTACTTTCATCTCCCCACAACCCTCTTCCTGACTTGTTTTTATTTCTTTTCTGGATAAGGAAACCAAAAACTTAATTCTTTTTAAGGATCAGTTTCTCTTCCAATCAAGGCAGAGCAAGATATCCTCATCATTAATTTTAAGTCCTGGTTACATTCTCAGCTGAGATCTACTGTTAAGAATTTTGAAATTAAGAGACCATATAATTATAAACTTTATATCTATATCTATAAGAGAAATTAATATCTAAGAGAAATTTCAGATGAAAAAATTCGGAAGATAAAGACGAAGTCGGAAATTTGGGAAGGTGGTTTTTTAAGACTCTAAACTGCATAGAAATCCAGAGGAGTTTAGAAAAATGTGGATGCTGAATAATATCTTTTCAAGAGTTTATCTAAAGATTTTCTGTAAAAATAGATTAGATTCTGATTCAGCCCTACAAGCAAGAAAGGGATTTATCCATAGAAAATGTCAGAGATGAGCTTTTTTACACTTTAAGAGAGAATTGAAGAATTTATCCTGAAGCAGATGTAATGCCAGCTCTTTCCTCATTTTTTATTACCAGCCTCAACAGAAATAAAAATATTTCATATAAAATCCAAAACTTGACTGGTAAATAGGTCTAAATCTCCAACTCCTCATTAAACATTTTAAAGAGAAACTTTAAACAAAAGCAGACCACAATAATTAAGCCTCTCAGGTCTGATCATCTGTATAAAACATATCTCAGGACACCATAAACTGCAAGATCATTAGAAAACAATGGTACTGTACTGGCTAAGAAATATGAGGAAAGATAAATTAAGCAGGCGATTAATAAAGCTACATCAAGTGAGTGTGTGTGCGCGCTGCTACTCAACTTTCCTTGGTATGAGCAATTTCAAGAAATCAGCTTATGGGCAGCACCTGTGGCTCAGTGGGTAGGGCTCCAGCCCCATATACCGATGGTGGTGGGTTCAAACCCAGCCCCGGCCAAATTGCAACAAAAAAATAGCTGGGTGTTGTGGCAGGTGCCTGTAGCCCCAGCTACCCGGGAGGCTAAGGCAGGAGAATTGCCTAAGCCCAGGAGTTGGAGGTTGCTGTGAGCTGTGATGCCACAGCACTCTACCAAGGGTTAATAAGTGGAACTCTGTCTCAAAAAAAAAAAAAATCTAAAAAAGAAAGAAATTAGTTCATTAGAAGTCCATTAGGAGTGACTTTTTACATGGCAACAGCACTAGGCCATCAAAACTTTTCTACCTTTTTTAGTTGGAGACAGGGTGGAATGCCTTAATGCCTTGCATTAAGTACAGGTAAACACCCTGAACATCATCTATACAATGAACAGAGTACTGTTCAGGTAGGTAAGTAAAGATCGACTAGGAACCCTGGAACTCACCCAGGCCTGGTGGTGGGTCTGTGTGTGTGCTGTCTCCTGTACATCCCAAACTGGGGAAGAAGCCAGAAACAGAAATGTCAAACAGGTTACATGAAAAAAGCTGCAAAACTCCAAGTTTTGCCTTGCCAAAAACCCAGAAAAGCAGCATTTTAGAAACACAGAAAGATTTTTT
>CAUYON010043511.1:0-17273 GCA_963573935.1 Arctocebus calabarensis | reverse complement strand
CAGTGTAAAAGTGTTCCCTTCTCTCCACATCCACGCCAGCATCTGCAGTTTTGAGATTTTGTGATGTGGGCCATTCTCACTGGAGTTAGATGGTATCTCAGGGTGGTTTTGATTTGCATTTCTCTAATAATTAGGGATGATAAGCATTTTTTTCATACGTTTGTTAGCCATTTGTCTGTCTTCTTTAGAGAAGGTTCTATTCATGTCTCTTGCCCATTGATATATGGGATTGTTGGCTTTCTTCATGTGGATTAATCTGAGTTCTCTATAGATCCTGGATATCAAGCCTTTGTCTGATTCAAAACATGCAAATATCCTTTCCCATTGGGTAGGATGTCTATTTGCTTTGGTCATTGTCTCCTTAGCTGTACAGAAGCTTCTAAGTCCCATTTGTTTATTTTTGTTGTTGTTGCAATTGCCATGGCAGTCTTCTTCATGAACTCTTTCCCCAGGCCGATATCTTCCAGTGTTTTTCCTATACTTTCTTTTAGGATTTTTATTGTGTCATGCCTTAAATTTAAGTCCTTTATCCAACTTGAATCAATTTTTGTGAGTGGAGAAAGATGAGGGTCCAGTTTCAGTCTTTTACATGTGGATGTCCAGTTTTCCCAGCACCATTTATTGAATAGCGAGTCTTTCCCCCAAGGTATGTTCATGATTGGTTTATCGAAGATTAGGTGGTTGTAAATTGATAGGTTCATTTCCTGGTTTTCTATTCGATTCCAAATGTCTATGTCTCTATTTTTGTGCCAGTACTATGCTGTCTTGACCACTATGGCTTTGTAGTACAGCCTAAAGTCTGGAATGGTGATACCTCCAGCTTTGTTTTTATTACTAAGAACTGCCTTAGCTATGCGGAGTTTTTTCTAGTTCCATATAAAACGCAAAATCATTTTTTCCAAGTCTTGAATGTACAATGTTGGTACCTTAATAGAGATGGCATTAAATAGGTAGATTGCTTTGGGAAGTATAGACATTTTAACAATGTTGATTCTTCCGAGCCATGAACATGGTATGTTCTTCCAGTTGTTAAGATCCTCTGCTGTTTCCTTTCTCAGGATTTCATAATTTTCTTTATAGAGTTCCTTCACCTCCTTTGTTAGGTATATATCCCCTTCTTTGAAGCTTTCTTTGAAGCTTTGTGTCCTTAATTAGCCTCTCATCTTGACTGTTATTGCTATATACAAAGGCTACTGACTTGTGGATATTGATTTTATATCCTGAGACATTACTGTATTTTCTGATGACTTCCAGGAGTCTTATGGTTGAGTCTTTGGGGTTCTCTAAGTATAAGATCATGTTGTCAGCAAAGAGGGAGAGTTTGACCTCCTCTGCTCCCATTTGGATACCCTTTATTTCCTTGTCTTGCCTATTTGTGTTGGCTAGCACTTCTAGCACTACGTTGAATAGTAATGGTGACAGAGGACAACCTTGTCTGGTTCCAGTTCTAAGAGGAAAAGTTTTCAGTTTTACTCCATTCAGTAAAATATTACCTGTGGGTTTGTCATAGATAGCTTCGATCAGTTTCAGAAATTGCCACATATGCACTCTTCAGTGTTCTAATTAGAAAAGGATGCTGGATTTTATCGAATGCTTTTTCTGCATCTATTGAGATGACAGAATCAATTTAAACATACTGTCAATTAGTTCTTATGCATAAATGAGATGGTTGTATTCAGAATCAGTTGGAACACGGATTAGCCATACACTAGAGAAATACTTATCAAACTTTGTCTAGGAGCCACAGATCATGTAGCTACTCATTAAGTGTTCTTTTGTCCATAAGTAAATATGAAGATTGAAATATTGTTAGATTGTTAGAATTAAGAATCCAGATTCTGGAATCCCAGAACTACTTGGCAGTACAAGATACTTGAAAAGTCTATACACAGATAATAGTGAGCGAATCATTGTGAATGTTCCTTATACTCCAGAATTAGAGAAGGGATAAAACAGGTGCACAGCTCAGAAGATAGGGAGTAGAAGGCAAAGAAACATGATAGGGTCTTGAACTGAGAAGATAAGCATCATACTTAGCCACAAGCATCGTTCTCTAGTTCCATTCATGCTGTTTCAAAAGATAGTAGTTCATTCTCCTTTGTGGGTGAACAATATTTTATTGTGTCTGTACCGCATTTTCTTTATACATTCATTTGCTGTTGGGCACTTGGGTTGATGCATCTTGCCTATTGTAAACAGTGCGGCAGTTAAGTTTGGTGGTGGAGACATCTATCTCTTCAACATACTGATTTCATACCTCCTAGTGGGATTACTGGATCTTATGGTCATTCCATTTTTAGTTTCTGGAGGCATCTTCATTAGATTCTTTAGAAATCTTCATTTCTAAACGTATACAAAGTTTCTGTTCATATAAGTGAGGTAACTCCTACTTAATATTTCATCATAAAAGGGTTAGATTTTTTTTTAGTTAAATTGAATCATTCTGAGAAACTTTATTTCAACAATAATTATGTTTTATAGTGTGTCAGTTTGGGCATAATTTCCAAGATCGTTGGGTAACTTAAATCCTTGAGCTAATATTAAATTAATTGAAATACCTATCTCCCTTTTAAATAAGAATAGAATACTGAGTCATTGATCACTAAATATTTTCTTAAATTTGATGGAATCGTTACCTTGGTTTGCTCATTTCCTTAACCTATATTATAACATATTCTCTTTGGTATATAATATTCACAGACAGCACCGATACCGTGCCTTACCAGAATAATTTTCTTTGCTTTATATTGATTTGTTATATCTTTGATTATTTAAGAAAACGGGTTCGTCAAGTATGAAAGAGCTAAGACTACTTAAAGTTATGTTACAATATATGTTTGTTTTATTGTCACCTTCAAAAGCGTTGTCCATTATGATTTACTAGATGTTTATTCTATAAGTTAAATTTTTAAATTTCCTGACACGTTTGACTTTGACTTTCCCTATTCAAATCTTTAATGTAAATAAAACAAAAACTTCAGGTTATCTTTTATGACTAAAACTATTTTTGAGATTTCCCACGGATACCTTGAAATATCACAGACTTATTTTCGCCTTATAAAAGAGAAGCCTAGAAAAAGTGATTTTGAGATGTTATGATTTACGAGTTTCATCGGCAGAGTTGTCACATGGAAACATTGTTCAACTTTCCAATGTTTGATTTATAAAATTAAAGCAATTAGTTATGTACCACAAGCGCTTAAGTCAATGGCCTACAGCATACGATAGTGGTCCCCTAAGATTGAAGTAACTATTTTTACCATACCTTTCCTGTAGTTACATACGTTTAGTTACACAAATACTCACCATTGTATTACAATTGCCTGCTATATTCAGGACAGTAATATGCTGTTCATGTTTGTACATTAGGCTCAATAGGCTTTATTATACAGCCTAGGCGTGCGGTAGGCTATACTACCGACATAAGTGAGTACCCATGATTTTCACACAATGACAAGATCACCATTCTCAGAAATGGATTCTGATCCATTTCTCAGAAAGTATGCATGTATTCCCATTGCTAAAGGGAGCATGACTGTACTTTAGAGATGCCGTGTTTTATGAGACATATCCAGGTATCAGCCAATGTTTTTACTTTCTATAATTTATTCCAAGCTCAGAAACAGTACAAATAAGAAATATAAGTAAGAAATAGTTTTCTCAAGTTTTTCTGTTTAGTAGAATCCCGATGGTGGTTGGCTTGATGGTATTAGGCAACCATGGTACCGTGTTATCAGTCATAAATTTAGTTATAATTTAAAATGTTTATATGGTTGTACTGCCTGCTGCTCTTTAATTTGTATCCAGCATCCTTTCGTGCCAGTAATTTTCAAGTAATGATGAACATCAAGACTTATTGAAACTCTTGATAGTGCTTGTATCCGCTTGCTATATTCTTACTAAAGACTTAGTATATTCCTAGTATATGGTATACATGTACATCTTCAGAGTATTATATATCTGAAAACTCTATATAAAAATTTTCATTCTTTTTTTTTCAAAGATGTAATGTTTGCTATATTCTTGGAAAATATCTTTAATCATTAAATTTATATTAAATTTTATCACATTTTGTGAAAACAGTTTGGTGGAGTACTGTGGCGTCACACCTCACAGCTACCTCAAACTCTTGGAGATTAAGAAATTCTCTTGCCTCAGCCTCCCAAGTAGCTGAGAATACAGGCCAATAGCGGCCATAACGCTAGGCTTTTTTGTTGCAGTTGTCATTGTTGTTTGACTGGCCTGGATTGGGTTTGAACCCACCAGCTTCGATGTGGCTGACGCTGTAAGTACTGTGCTACGGGCGTCGAGCTTTCGTTGATTTTTTTTTTTTTTTTGTATTTTCATTCACATGCCATAGTATCAATTTAATATCCTTCTCAGTTGCATTATTTTTTTGATAAACTATCATGAGAGTTCTCACTTTTGAAAATTATAAGTAACAAATTAACCACAAGTGCTTAAAAATCTCTCTTTTAAGAAGAGTTTTTGTTTAATTCCTCCCCTAAATGTTCTGAAATCAGCTATAGGCCAGAGTTTTTTTTGTACTCAAAAAAAGACTGTCTCAGAGACCTGTGAAAAATGACTGTGATACCTATTTTCAATACTTGTTACTTTGAAAAATAGATTTTTGAGTATAGTCTTATGATTTCTGATGACATCTCATAAACAACTTTAATATCATCTAGAGCTGCAGATTAACAATATTCTGTATTTGAAAAGGAGAAAGGGTCATAAGACTGTGACCCAAATACCGGAGGAATCATAATTATACAGAACTGAATGAATTGATAAGGAATATTTGTAGTTTTACATTTTATATTACTGACAATTTTATATATTAAATATATTTTATCTACATTTAAATATATGTAGATAGGGAGAACATAAGTATGTCCTTTATTAGCTATTAGACTCACGTAAAACCACAGACTGTTTTTGTGCTATTTATTCTAATTATTTAAGTCTAATCCTTCCCTAAATGTTCTGAAATCAGCTATAGGCCATAATAGTCAATCATTTCTGCACTGGTAAGCTGTAATGAAGACTCTTCAAATGACTAATACCCAGAAATTCAAAAATTCTAATTAAGTCATCCTCTGTTCATGGCCATATAATTACTTGCATAGATTCATTTTAAAAACTGCCTTCCTTTTTTTGGTGATATAATTGAAAGATTGCTTATTCAATCAAAGACTTTCCAGAAGGTCATATTCCTTAATGATGCTTATTTATTTGGGTTTGACCAAACGGAGTCATTTTTTTACAAAGTTCTCCCAGGAGCCGTAGTCTGGCATCTCACTTACAAGATCCAGTCTCATGGGTGGTAACAGAAGTCACTTCCAGGGAGACAGGAAAAATGGGTATCTTGAGATGAAAGGAACTTGTCCAATTAAAGGTGAAATCTGGAGGAGATAATTTATAGGTATTTTGTCCTAGATTTATGATAAAAAGTAATAGAGTATTTTAAAACATGAAAACATCTAGGGAAGCAACTGGAGTTGGTATATATGGCATATGTAACACTTTCTGCATTTTAGGTAAATAATCAGGTCAAGCCTAAAAAAGATTGCTTACTTTATATTGGAGCCGAATACCAAAAATCTTTGTATGAGAGTTTTCTTTTTTATATGTGGTTTTGCTTTTGGCATTTTTTTTCTTTTTGGAGATATTATAGGGAAAATTAAAGCAAGTCTTTCTGTTAGCTGGCTCTTTTTATGGAAGCTATTGCACAGCTATGTCAGTTATAGATCACTGACAGCAGTGCGGAATAGCCAGTCAGGGAGGAAAGGAAGTCCTAGGTGCAGGAGTCAGCTATTCCCACCCAGAAAATCAAGAACATAGATTCTGCCCCCAAATCTAATTCAAAATTCAGGCTCTATCTTTCCCTGACTTCTGATTTTCCCTTTTGTGATAGATGAGGCTGCTTGTCTCTTTTTGTCTCTTTTGAATTCCTAATCCCATTTTTGCCTCTAGTTAGGGAAGTGCAACCCCATCTACTCAGAAATGTGAACAGGTGAAGGAATGCTTAAACCAGGGTCTGGGACTAGCCTGATTTTTAAAGTCCCTCCACATGAGCTGAGAGAGTCATGACCCCTTTTGAGAGCTTTTCGAGTCATGACCCCTTTTGAGAAATACACTATTTAACATAGCCTTTCATCTACCAAACATACAATAGACTATTACTGAGAAACAGAATTCTGGTTCTGGGCCTAAGTAAGTCACACGGAAAGGGCAGAGTACAATCACAATGAAAACTCAGCTCTGCTTACCTCTAGTTCTCTAAAACATGTATAGCGCTACCTGTCCTGGGATAGAATCCACTACTTAAAGCGAGAACCACCTGTTCATAATCTATTATTCAAGACCTCAAGAATACACCCAACCAGCTGCATTATAACTGTTTCTTTCTTTCTTTTTTTTTTTTTTGCCAAACCCATTATACCAAGGTAATGTTCCCATATTCTCATCTGCTCAAGAGGCTTCTCTTCTGTTACCATTGAATCCTCTTGACAATGTACTCAGGAAATACTAGCTGTTTTTGTAATAATGAATGCATTCATTATTTAAGAAATATTTGTCCTTTAACAAGCAAAAAGCCACTGGGCCAACTGCATGCAGGTAAAATGTAATGAGGACCATAAATCCCCTGCCACAAGAACATTAGAGAATTCTATTTACCAAAGTCAACAGTCATCATACATCAGTCAACTGGTAACAAATTGTTTATTCTCAGAATACTTTGTCTTATCCATGATAGGCCTTTGATGGAGCAGATCAGAACTCATTGGATTTGGTAATTGCTATCACGGCGTAATCAGTAAGCTCATAAGCATTCCTCATTTTTCATTATTGTTTCTACATTATAAGCAAGTCAGGGATCAACAATTATTCAACACTTTGGGCTTCAATGATGTACATCACTCATACCCTAATTCTGCAATTTCCTTGTGCACTGTACTCTGAATATCGATTGTTCTAACATAGCAGATAGCTCTGAGATTTTTTTTTTCTTTATTTTTCAATGACCACAGGTCACATTACTAAAGATGAACCATCCATTTCCAGTTTGTGATGTTTTCCCTTCATGTAAACAATAATTGAACAGGAAGGAGAACCTATAAGGTAAACATTATAGCTACGAGTAATTACTAGAATGATTTTCTACATAATCCCATAAAATTCCTTTGATTTCTTGAACTCCTCTTCTCTCAAATATCAACAATAAAACAGCCTTTGCATTAGTTCAAATCAAAATTTTTTTTTGGTCATGGTATTTCAATTGCTTTATAAAAGGTCTAAAAATATTTTACACTGTAAAGATTGCTAGGCAGAAGGCTCTCGCTCTCTCTCTCTCCCCCCCACATATATTGTATATACAATACATATGATATATATAAAATTATACTATTTAAATATACACATGCAGCTAGGTGGTCTTTCTTTCTAAAACATCAAACCACAAAAGTATTACACTCTACAAAAGGTTGTACTCTAGATTGGCAGGTCAAAGACACCTCCAGAATATGAAGACTAATGATGTGCTATCACAGGCTGAATGTCAAGGTCAGTTAGGTGGGAAGCCAAAACAAACAAACAAAAAAAATCCAGATACGGAGACAGAGTCAAGCCAAAACAGTGGGCCCTGGCAGAGAAAAGCCAGGCAAGTCTTTTGCAGCCTGTTTGTTTGATAAAGGGAAAATGTGATTCATGCAAAGTGGTGCAGTTAGGGATGAGGCCAAAATTTCTGGGGTTTTTTGATGTCTATTAATTACAAAGAATCCCAACAGCTGATAGACCCTTCAGGTCCTAGAGACAGAATCTATCCCACTGGAGTCTTTTGGTTCCATTAGCCAAAGTGACTAACAAAGTCAGCAATTTTGAAAAAGGTCCTTTATAACAGCAGAACTTAGAGGGCCAGCCATTGCCTTTGAAAGTTCTAGAGCCTGCTAGCCCAATGGATTTATATGTGTCCACAGCTTTCATGAATACAGATTGTAACCTATGGCAACAGAGAACTGCCATTGGAGTGCTCCAGCCTTTTGGATTTTGGACACATAAGTTGCCTGAGGCAGTCACTAGATATATCCTCCATTTAACTGGCAACAACTCCATGCATGCTTCTGGGCACTGATGCGTGCCTTAGGGCCAGAATGCCACATGTGACGCTGTGATCAAAACAGCATGGTATCGGCACAAAAACAGAGAGGTAGATGTTTGGAACTGAATAGAGAACCAAGAGATGAATCCAGCCACTTATCATTACTTGATCTTTGACAAGCCAATTAAAAACATTCAGTGGGGAAAAGACTGCCTATTTGGTGCTGGGTGAACTGGCAGGCAACCTGTAGAAGACTAAAACTGAACCCACACCTGTCACCATTAACTAAGGTAGACTCTCACTGGATTAAAGATTTAAACATAAGACATGAAACTATTAAAATATTAGAAGAAAGTGCAGGGGAAACTCTTGAAGGAATCAGTTTGGGTGAATATTTTATGAGGAGGACTCCCCAGGCAAATGGAGCAGTATCAAAAATACACTACTGGGACCTGATCAAACTAAAAAGATTCTGTGCAGCTAAGAACATAGTAGGTATAGCAAGCAAACAGACCTCAGAATGGGAGAAAATATTTGCAAGTTATGCCTCTGACAAAGGTTAGATAACCAGAATATATAGAGAACTCCAATGTATTAGCAAGAAAAGAACAAGTGATTCCCATCTCAGAGTGGGCAAAGGACTTGAAGAAAAACTTCTCCAAAGAAGACAGGTGCATGGCCTACAAACACATGAAAAAATGTTCACCATCCTTAATCATCAGAGAAATGCAAATCAAAACTACTTTGAGATATCACTTAACTCCAGTAAGATTAGCCCACATAACAAAAAATCCCAAAACCAGAGATGTTGGCGTGGACGTGGAGAAAAGGTAACATTTCTACACTGCTGGTGGGAATGCACAGTAATATGTTCCTCTTGGAAGGATGTTTGGAGAGTACTTAGAGATCTAAAAATAGACTTTCCATTTGACCCTATAATTCCTTTGCTAGGCATATACCCAGAAGACCAAAAATCACACTACAACAAAGACATCTGTAGCAGAATGTTTGTTGCAGCCCAATTCATAATTGCTAAGTCATGGAAAAAGTCCAAATGCCCATCGACCCACTAATGGATTTATAAACTGTGGTACATGTACACCATGGAATATTATGGAGCCTTAAAGAAAGATGGAGACTCTTTCATTATTTTATTTTATTTTATTATCTTTATCATTAAATCATAGCTGTGTACAATAGTGCAAACAAGGGGTACAATGTGCTGGTTTCATATACAATCTTAACTATTTTCATCAAACTGATTAACATAGCCTTCCTGGCAATTTCTCCGTTATAATATGAAGACATTTGTATTCTGCATTTAGCAAGGTTCGCCTGTACCCTTCTAAGATGCACTGTAGGTGTGGCCCCACCAATTACCCTCCCTCCCCTTCCTACCCTTGCCCCTTTCCCTATATTCTTGTGTTATAGCTGGATTATACTATTCATAGGACAGCTATACATTAGCTTCATAGTAGGGCTGGATACTTTTTCTTTCATTAAGCATTAAGTTTATCAGTCCACTGCACTAATGGAGAGTCACAAGGACCTCAGTGAGGTACCAGCAGGCCCTGAACACAGCTGGTAGCAGCAGGAAGAGCTGGCAAGGTGAGAGGAGGCAGAAGCTAATCAAACTGTCTAATTGGCTGATTAGACTAGCAGTGGCAGGGGCAAGCGATTTAACTGCAGTCGAATCAGAGGGAGGACGGGAAGGGCAAAGTCAGAGCAAGGTCAGTCAGGGGCTTGGGTAAAAGGGATTGGGCAACAGTCTGATCAGCCAGCTGTGACAGCTCCTCAGACAGCAAAGGGAGCCAAGTTTAGCCAAAGCAGGTAGGGCTGAGGGGAAGTATCTGTTCACACAGCCAAGAATTTCATTTCAGAAAAGCTAACCAAAGCTGACAGCAGCTCTGCAGAGTTAGGGGTAGGACTAGTGTATTTGCATTTGTGCCTTTGGTCAAGGGTTTATTTTTTACATCAGGACCAGAACATATAGCTCAGCTGCTCTGTCTACTGTCCCATGGCTCAGAAGACTGTGATTTGAAGACTATTTGACAAAGTAGGGCCTAGGGGCTATGTCTATCCGCGTGGCACCCTAGCCCAACAATTGAGACCCTGGCCAGCCTGACGCACCCAGGCCAAGGAATATGTAACCAATCCTCTCTTTTAACTCTTCTTATTCTTTTTTCCTTCTTTTATTATTATTTTTTCTTTTAAACATAACACTTCCCTTTTTGAAATTAGTTACACATAGGTTTCTGAATGTAAAGTTTTAGGTCAAAATACAACATATCTTAAATGTATCAGAAAAGCTACTTCTTATTCTTTAAACTTGAGATACAGAGTCCAGAACACATGTTCTCTTTTTATCCTTAATCAAAGCACAAGCACAATATTTTTTTTTCTGTTATCACACACACACACACACAAAAATACACACTTAAATACTTAAAAATTGCATTCTTGAAGTGATTCATAAAATGGATTTTCTTAATGTCAACTTGAAAACAAAATCTTTGTCATATTTTTTTTTCTGGTAAGGAGAATTCTAAATTCCTCCCAATCACCGTCAAACCCATCTTTTATGTTTATAGGAGAGACTAGTTGCTTTTAAAAAACCTTGTATTTTTCCTTAACCATGACAACTTGGGAATTTAAAGATACATAATAAAAACAACAATAGCAGTTTACCTTTTCTGAGGGATTACTCAGGAAAACTCAATGATATAAAAACTATTTACATCCTTGTTTTAGGCTGGCAAGGTGGTTCACACTGTAAGCCCAGCTCTCTGGATGGCCAAGGCAGGTAGATTGCCTGAGCTCAGGAGTTGGAGACCAGCCTGAGCAAGAGCAAGACCCCGTCTCTAAAAATACCTGGGTGTTGTGGTGAGTGCCTATATTCTCAGCCTCTTGGGAGGTTGAGGCAAGAAGATCTTTTAAGCCCAAGAGTTTGAGGTTGTTATGAGCTATGATGCCATGGCACTTTAGCCAGAAGTGTCTCTATCTCAAAAACAAACAAAAACAAAAATCCCTGCTTTTCTGGGATGTGAGGCTCAGAAATTAAGGTCACATTCCAGGAAGTAGGTAAACTGAGTGAAAACTTATCTTTTCTGAGGGATTAACTCAGGAAAACTCAATGATATAAAAACTATGCAAATCCTTATTTTAGGCTGGCAAGGTAGCTCATGCCTTATAGGTAGCCCAGCACTCTGGATGGCCACGGCTTTTGTTTCAAACAAAATTAAGAAATCCCAGATGAAAACTTGTATAAGATGTTAATATCCTTCCCACTTTTCTTCTCTATGACAAATAGAACAAACAAAGTTTTCTGCCAAGGCTTGAAAGTTGTGTTCACCATAAAAGAACGATCTGCATGCATTTGGAATGTAGCAGGCAAATTTCTTCTAAAGAGTGAGATTTGGTAGGTGTTCCATCAGCTGTGAATTAATCATGTCCTCCTCTCTCTCATCTCTTGTATCATCTGGGTAAGGATTTAGACCAAGAAAAAAAATTAAATGTTATTTTAGTGTCTGAAATAATTTATTCAATATTAACTGAGCTTGAAACTACAATAACTAACGCAATGTACTACTAGAACAAGAATAGACAGAGTGATTGATGAAATGAAATAGAAAATTTGGATTCAAGTAAGTACAGGTCTTAAGTTAATATAAAGGTGACATTTCAGATCACCAAGGGAAAGATGAACTTTCTAATGTTCCTGGGTTAATTGCTTGACTCAAAAAAAAGAGTAAGATTCTTTTCCTACAATAAATATCCAAATTAATTCCAGACAGATTAAACATAAATTTAGTAGAATCCACATTGCAATATATTTTGGCCAACATAAGCAAAAGCTTTAGGAATGTGCTTGCCTTTCAACTTACCACTTTACTTTTAGTGGATGTCCGTCATACCATTATTTATTCTAACAATAATCAAAGGTTAATGATGACATAAATGACAAATAATAAGAGGCTTACATAAATGAAATGTGGTGTATACTTACAAATATAGGAACTATACTATAACGACCAATCATTTGCACTGAAATTCTTATGTATTATTTTGTAACTATAAAATGAACAAAACTAATATTTTAATGAAGTAAAACATATAAAATGTATATCCAAGTAGCCTACCATAAACTATGTCAAAAAGGGCAAATTGGATGGCAATGCCAATTATAAACCAAGTAGTCCCCTTAGTGGTCAGCACTATAGCTAAATTTAGTAGGTACATAGAAAAAGTGATGAAGTCAATTTTTGTAATCTTGAAATCATTTCATAATTCACTAAATTTAATTTAAAATGTCTTTACATTATCAAGGTCCTCCTTGATAAGTAAATGTTTAAAAGATAACCTTTTACTGAAAGAGGTTTTTTTTTTGGTATTTAATCCTTACTACATTAATAATTGTTTAATCCTATAGTATGATCTACTTGTGGTCCACCTATAAATCAATGACTCAGAATGAATAAGTACCAATAAGAAACACTGGATAATTCTCTGATCTCTCAGATCTCTCTCTCCCCGCACAAATGCAACCCAAGGATATAATATTTTTCTGTGTTGTTTTGAAGGTTCTATTATTATTCCAAGCCTACCTGTAAGTGAAGAACTCCATATATGAGTCTTCCAGAAAAAATAGTGTATTTTCATTTGCCTGACATCTCCCTAAGAGACAGAGGAAAAGAGAAATAATTATTCCTCAGTAGTTATATGACATGAATCATAACCATTATTTACGTCATGCTTAAAAATATAAAGCAGTATATACAGAAGTATATACTGTATACAAAGTATATATATACTTTGGAGAAAAAGAAAAATGAATAATTCTGATCATTGAACTATAAAATGACATTTTTAAAATTTATTATCACTAATTAGGCATGATAATTCACAACCAAAACAAGAAATTTGGCTGTTTTTAATTTTTCTTTAAAGATGTTTCAAAAGCTATTCAAACATATAGCTCTAACATAAAAAAATACATAAGTCAAAAATTAACTCAATATATCACCATATCCAATATTTCATCATTCTTAAAAAACCATTGAAGAACATTTTCAATTTCATGGGAAAGCATACCACATTTGGTTAAATGCTAGTATTTTTCTCAGGTTTACAATATTATGGATGTAAGTTGAGCACATCTGTCCACCAGCTTGGGGCATGGACTTTTATGTTAAAAATTAGTATTTTTTAAAAATATTACTTGATTTATGACTATAGAAAGTTTAAATTTGAAAGAAGCCCAACAATTGATGAGATGCTGAATTTTAGCAAACAAGAGGGCTCACAAATCATACTGATAATCACATTAATCACTTAGGTCAACCACCACTACTGCTCACTTTACTGAGCGAGCAACGCACAATCTCATCCCCTGTATGTTAACACATAAACATTTCATCTTGGAAAAAGTAAGGAGTTTGTAAAACATATTTTTCGTTTTTCTTTCTTTTTTTTTTTTTTATTAAATCACAGCTGCATACATTAGTGCAATCAAGGGGTACAGTGTGCTGGTTTCATATACAATCTGAAATGTTTTCATCAAACTGTTTAACAGCCTTCATGGCATTTTCTTTCTTTGTCTCCTCCACCCCCCAGTGGTAAGACAGAATTTATTTACAGAAAAGAATACAGAAAACACTAAAGCTCCTGGTAGAGAGAGAGAACTCAAGTGGGGAGAGAAAAACTCTCTCCGTTTTTCTCCCGATCTTTCCCTGTCTCCCCCTTCAGGCGTTTAGTCTCAGGGTATATATAGGTGAATGGGTTCCTTGGCCAGGAAAGGAATGAACACAGTCCCTTCTGCCGGGGGCAAGGTGAATGAATGTATCAATGAATGGACACAGTCCATTCATGGAATTGAGGCCTAGGAAATTCACAAGAAATTGACCTAGGCATAGGAAATGGGGTTTCCACATTTAGTCTAAGTGTAAAGTGAAGGAGACACCAAGGCACAGGTGTCTCCGCAGCAATTGTATGGTCTTTTTGGTTATTGGAGCCTCTGGTGGGGGTTGGATACCTCCCTCCTTGCCTGTCATCCAGCCCGCTGGTTCTTGAGCTGGCTGCCACAGCACCAACGCCACCAAGGAGGAGGCGGCAGTTCTGCCAGCTCCACTGAGCTGGCTGGGGTGCCAAATGTCCTGCATCAATTCTCCCTTTCTGAGTAGAAACTCTAACTGCTGTTAGGGAAAAAGGGTGAAGACTCGATCTATCTACTTCCTTCTTTCTTCTCCGGAGGGAGAGTGATACAGGGGTTCATGGACTGGAACCATCTTTATTGTGTGTGACTTGATGACATTTCTGGAAAACATAAATCTGATTAGTATAATCAGTAATAGGCAAAGGTAGAACAGCGTCAGGCCAGAAGCACTTATTCAGTGATGCTAAAAGAAAACCATATTAGGATTTTTCTTGCTGTTTCCTAAATGTTTCAAACTTTGTTTTGGCTCACAAGTGTAGGTGGTCTGTGGTTGGCTATCTTCATTGTCTGCCTCTGTAGAAGATGGAGGGTTCCAGGATTTTACTCATGAATAATGTATGCAAGAATTGACTCCTATAACTTTAGCTGTAGAAGAAAAGATAAAGGGGACTTCCCAACTTGGGGTTATAACCTTAACAGCTGTAGAAGAAGACAAAATAACAGGAAAGGAGACTTCCCAAGTTGGGGTCAGGGAAAGTGAATTAGAGAGGAGAGTTTTGATCATGACTAGATCTCCAGGAGGGAAAAGTTCCTGTTTTAGTTAGTATGTCCCTCCCAAAAAAGGGGAGCAGGACTTTCAGGCATGATTAGGGAGGCATGAGAGAACAGCAACTCATTCCAATTGAAGCTTGAAGGCTGGGAGAAAAATTTGGTAACTGGCTTTCCAGACAGCCCCTGTATAGTTATGGATTTGGGAGATAAAAGACCAGGGTTAGAGAGAAGCACAGAAAAGGTTGCTCCAGTATCCAAAAGAAATTTTATCTCCTGGAGCTCCACTATAAGGCAAACCTAGGGCTCTTGAGGGGTGATGACACAAGCTGGAACCATGAGAATTTGCCCCAGGCACCCTCAGTCCAGTTTGGGCTCCAATGAGGTCACTGTCCCAGGAGGCCTTCACCTCTGGGGACAGGCCACCCTCTAGTGGTCACCCTTGCATTCTGGACAGGGGCCAGGTGGCTTGCCCAGCCAGTGGTGCTGCTGGGGGCAGTCTTTTCTGAAGTGGCCAGTCTGACCACATTGGAAGCGCTTGTTTTTAGCTCCTCTGGTTTCCCTCTGCCCCTGAAAGTTGTTCTTTGTTGGAGTGCCATTACTAAAGCTATCATTCTTTTCTGTTCCTTTCTCTTTTTCCTCCTTTCTCTCCAGGTCTCGGTTATAAAAGACCACAGTGGCCATTTTAAGAAGATTCTCCAGGTATGGTCTGGGCCTAGAGCCAATTTCTGGAGTTTTCTTTGAATATCTGGAGCCGCTTGAGTGATAAATTTGTGTTTTAAAATAATTTGACCCTCTATGGAGTCAGGTGTCAATTTGGTGTGTTTTCTCATTGCCTCCCTAAGTCTCTCTCTCTCTCTCTTTTTTTGTTTTATTAAATCATAGCTGCATACACTAGTGCAATCAAGGGGCACAATGTGCTGGTTTCATATACAATCTGAAATGTTTTCATCAAACTGCCCAACATAGCCCTCATGGCATTTTCTTAGTTATCGTATGAAGACATTTGTATTTTGCATTTAGTAAGTTCTGCCTGTACCACTCTAAGATGCACCATAGGCATGGCAGCAACAATTACCCTCCCTCCACCCCAACCTCCCCCCTCCCCTCCCTTCCCATATTCTTGTGCTATATTTGGGTTATAGCCTTCATATGAAACCTTTAAATTAGCTTCATAGTAGGGCTGAGTACATTGGATATTTTTTCTTCCATTCTTGAGATCCTTTGCTAAGAAGAATATGTTTCGGATCCATCCATGTAAACATGAAAGAGGTAAAGTCGAGAGACCACGCAGGCACCCGCAGGCCCGCCCCTGGTGAGTAAAACCCCTGATGACTGTGCGGCCCTGCGCCCAAGCTTGCAGCACTTCCGTAGGCCTAACTTCTGCCAGTAATGTCAACTGCAACCGTCAGGCCTCTGCAGGCCCACCCCGGCAAGGAACTCCCCCAGCGACTACTTGGCCCTGTGCCCTGTGCTTCTGCAGGCCCACTGTCTGCTACAGACTCTGCCAGCAACTGTCAGGCCTCTGCATGTCTGCCCCAGCCAGGAACTTGCCCAGCGATTGTGTGGGCCTCCGCCTGGCACCAGCAGGTACCCCCCACAGGTCTGCCCCTGGTCAGGGACAGTACTGGCAACTGCACAGGCCTACACCTGGCACCCACGGGCCTCTGCAGGCCAGCCTTCTGCTAGGGACTCCGCTGGTGACTAACAGGCCTCTGCAGACTTGCTCCTAGCCAGGAACTCCCCCGGCGATTGCCTGGCCCTGCATCCCACACTTGCCGGGCTTCTGTAGATCTGCTTTTTGCCAGGGACTCTGTCCATGACTGCCAGACCCCCAGCAGGGTCACTCCTGGCAACTGTGTGGGCCTCTGCCTGGCACCCATGGGGCCTCCACAGGCCAGCATTCTTCCAGGGACCTCACTGGCGACTGCCAGGCCTCTCTGCAGGCCCACCACCAGCCAAAAACTTCCTGGACAACCTCAGGGCCCTGCGCCCACCACTTGAAGGGCCAGACGCAATGGAGAAAAATAACCATGGGATGGAATCAATGGAAAAACTCTGGCAATATGAATAATCAGAGTAGACCAACCCCTCCAGTAACAACGAGGCAGACACAGCACAGGATCTCTTGCATAGGCAAATGGCTGAGATGTCTGAAATCAAATTCAGAATCTGGAATGCAAATAAGATCAGTGAAATGGAGGAAAAGATGGAATTAGAATTTCAAGCAGTAATTCAAAAGATGACCCAAAAGATGTCTCAAGAATTCAACAAATTCAAAGACAAAATTACCAAAGATTTTGACACATTGAGACAAGAAGTTGCAGCCTTTAAAGATCTGAGAAATTCAGTAGAATCCCTCAGTAACAGAATGGAGCAAGCAGAAGAAAGGATTTCTGACATGGAAGACAAAGCTTTCAAATGCTCTCAAACCTCCAAAGAGCAAGAGAAATGGAAGGCAAAAACAGATCA
>CAUYON010043510.1:0-33873 GCA_963573935.1 Arctocebus calabarensis | reverse complement strand
CAACGGGCTAAGGCGCCAGCCACGTACACCTGAGCTGGCGGGTTCGAATCCAGCCCGGGCCCGCCAAACAACAATGACGGCTGCAACCAAAAAATGGCCGGGCGTTGTGGCGGGCGCCTGTCGTCCAAGCTACCTGGGAGGCGGAGGCAGGAGACTCGCTTGAGCCCAGGAATTGGAGGTTGCTGTGAGCGGTGATGCCATAGCACTCTATCCAGAGTAACAGCTTGAGGCTCTGTCTCAAAAAAAAAAAAAAAAAAAGCCTTAAAAAGATCCTTACCTTTTAACCCCTGGAGAAAATCGAAATGTTCAGTGTAAAAGTAGACACCAACAAGTTGTGAAACATGACCTTTTCTTTTTTAATTAAAAACAGCTTTATTAAGGTATACTTGATCGACAATAAGCTGTACATTTTTAAAGTGTACAATCCGATACATTTTGACATATGAAAACCATCACCACGATCAAGATGGTGAACACATCCATCACCCCCAAAAGTTTACTGGTGCTGTTGGTGTCCTCTCTTTCCCTGTCTCCCCCAACCAGCAATCTGCTTTCTGTGCAGTAGGACTTTCTGTAAAAAAAAAAAACAAAAAACAGAGAGTATAGATAGATGCTTAAAACAGAAAAGGATATTCATCCAAGCAGTATGGAAAACAATACGGAGAATTCTTGAAAATTCTTCTTTTTGTTTATCTTTATGTGTTCAATTGTATAAGATGAAGTTATTAAAATTTTCTACAGATAATCCATGAAGTAAACATACTGCATAGGCATTAGATAAATGCCTGTGGAATGGGACATTTGCTGGTGGAGTTGTACCTGCAAGTGCTTTTCAGCTGTGAAGATAAATATAATGGCTGAGGGGTGTTAACTAGAGAAGTGACTGATCTAGTGACAATGACTGTAGGTGTGCTGATGGCAACGGGGTAACTGTAGGACTGATTTTAGCAGAGGTGTTGACTACAGGGATGTGATAATGGTTGTGAGGGCAACGACTATAGGATGATGGTTGTAGGGGTGAGAAGGTCATAGGAATGGCTGACAGTAATGTCTAGGAGGGTGACAACTGTAAAGATGATGGATGGAAGGGTGGTAATAGCAATTGTGATACTGTAGAGCAGCAGTTCTCATTCTGTGGGTCACAACCCACAGAAATAGCATTAAAGGGTCGCGGCATTAGGAAGGTTGAGAACCACTGCTGTAGAGGTAATAATGGCTGAGGGATGTCAACTATAGAGACGATTACAGTGGTGATGATAGCTGTAGGTATGCTAATAGCAATGAGGATGGCTACAGGGCTGATGGCTGTAGGGCTGATGGCCAAAGGTCATGGTTGTGGTAGTGATGGCAGTGATGCCCTTGGAGATGCAAGTTGATCAGAATCATTGACCCAACAGAGTTGAAACAGAAGAGAGATGGTTGAAGTTTTAGTTTCTGGATTTCGGTCAGTGACATAAAGGGCTCAGGGTAGGCCATAATGTTGAGTTGATTGGCCACCTTTGGGGAGATGGAGCAGAAGAACTGACGTGAGATACCAAGGTAGGGACTTTTCTCTGACTATTCAACCCCAGAGCCGTCTACATCAGAATCTCTGGAGACTGAAGCTGGGACTTCCTTCCTCCCCAGGGGCCGGCAGGGGCTGCGATTGCTGTAAGAGCAATCACGTGGCAGGGCTTCCTGTAAGCTGCTGCTGCCGGGTGTCCATGGCCCGCACCCCCAAGCTGCCACTGCAGCAGTCAGAGTGGTAGCGGGAGGTCCGGTACATGCCGTGACCCCTGGACCGTGCTGGTGAGACTGAGCAAGTGACCTCCACATCTTTAGGCTTAGGAGAGCAAGGACAGAGTCTCCCTGGGGTGGAGGACCATGCTGCGCCGCAAGCCCTCCAACGCCAGCGAGAAGGAGCCCACTCAGAAGAAAAAGGTGAGAAGCATCTTTGGGAACTCACATCTTCCTTCTCTCCTGCTTGCCAGGACTCTTAGAAGTTGGAAGACCTAAAGGCTACATATTGAGTCTGTAGGTGCGGGCCATTCACCCAGAGGGCAATAGGACAGGGACGCGGAGGTTACTAAAGTAACAGAAGTACAGAAAAGACCTTTAAAAGTGTGGAGCAACAGAGTTACAGAATAGACTCTCAGAAGTCTAGAGTTACAGAATTCAGCCCTACCAGGATGGGCTGAATTATAAAAATCTAAACTTAGGGGCCAGAGTCCTAGACCAGAATTTGAGAATGACAAAATACAATGCTCAAGTTGAATCTTAAGACTGTACTTAATTCTCTCTCCCCTGTGCTGGACCCGCCACCACTTTTGTCCGACTGTGGCCTCTCAGAAGCCACCACCCCATTCAAAGGGCTCCACTGGCTGCCCAACTTGGAGCCATGATGCTCCCAGGGTCCCCGCCCTTTAGCCATGGCCCAGGCCCTGCCCACTTGGGTCAAGTCTATTGCGGCTCCTTAGGCCCACTGGAGATGGGGACAATCTGAGGATGAGGTCAACCTGGAGATGGGACCTGAGAAGATTTTCAAAATTGGGGAAAGTGCTTCCACAATGGCAGTGGGATGCAACAGGTTTCTTCCTAGGAAGGGAGACATTGTGAGGAGTAAGAAATGAAGCTGGTGAGATGGTAAGTAGGAATAAGAGGTATAGAGGAAAAATTCATCAGATTCTAAAGTCCAGAAGGAAAAGCATTTGTCATAGATGACTGGGGTGTTCATCTTCTGAGGGGCAGAAGGGGGACTAGAAGAGTCTTTCAAGTCTCTGCCAGATCTAGGTTTCTCTGGTTGGATTTGAGGATTTCTAGACTTAATTCTTTGATTTGGTCATAGGATTTTCCTAGATCATTTGAAGTTAACATCCTGCACATCCACTGAGATCCTAGGACCACCCCAAAGCAGGCTTGAAACAGGTCTAAGGGGCTCAGGCTGTACGCTGCCAGTTTTCCTTGGAGCTCAGCCCAGGTGCCCTATGGTGGATCCCCCTTGTCATGGAAGTAGCTCCCAGGCAGAGGCCCTGGCATCTGAAAGACTGAGCCTTCGGGCGCTGGTGTGTGTATCCTGCCCCATCTCTCAAGTTCAGGGGTGGCCGCCACTTCCGGCTCTACTCTCCCCATCCCAGCTGTGTAAGGTTGCAGTGGTGGGCGGGGGAGGGGGAGAGTCATGAATCTTCACACGGGGCCCTGTCACCCTCGTCTAAACGCTGCACAGCACGAGGCCCAGCTGGCTTGCCATTGGCTGCCACTCCTGGACAAGTGGGGCCACTTCCCCTTGTTCTCTGGCTGGTGGGGGTGGGAAGCAGAGACTGTTCTACAGATGTTGCTATGCCCCAAACCACAGGGGCACTGAGCTGGAGGAGAGTCTGAAAAAGAGCTGACACTTTGACAATGGGACTCTGTGCCGCCTCAGGTGGAGGTGCCCAGAAGTACACAGAAGCCAGGAGTCCCTTTCTTCTTTCCAGGCTTCAATTACCCAGATTTTTTTCTTGGCAAGCAGATCGGTCTCTGGGATTTCCCCCAGGCCTCTCCCAAAAGAAGCAAGATTCATGTAGCACTCTGAGGTCCACCTCCTTTAGGGGAGGGGAGTCCAGGCAAACCCCACCCACCCTGCCAGAGCCTTGCCAGCCTCCAGGGCTGGGATGAGCTTGCCTCCACACATTCTTCCTAGCCCCAGAGCATGGATGTGCCTTAGAAAAGCCAAGCTTCTGGAATGTAGAGACAGCACCTTCCCCGGGCCCAGAGGCCGCACCTGGTTCCATCACTGCTAGTCCCTTTCCCCCGAGTCTGAGGTGATGTGGTGGAGGGAAAGCACAAAGGCCAGGGAGGCCTCTCTCCTGTCCCTCTTGCTCCTGCTGGGCCCTGCTGATAGAGGATGTACCAGGCAGGGGTAAGGAAATTGAGTTGGAATCCTCCCATGTTCCAGCTGTAGGACTTTAGACAGTTCTTTAATTTTCTTTGTGCCTATATCCTCATCTTGGAAAGGTGGGGTAACCCCTGATCTGACCCCCTCAGCAGGCTGTACAGAAGGATGGCCTGAAGCTATAGATGTGAGAGTACTCTGTCACTTGTGTGTATATACACAGGGGGGTTGTGTGCTATAGGCACGGGCAGAGGTAGGGACACATTACAAAGAAGAATAAGCAGTGATCTCAGCCCCAAAGCAGAGAAAACAAGACTTAATAGCATGAAGAGCCCCACAGCTCAGCAGAGGCCAGGCACTGTGCGATAGGTCTCATAGCTCATGTTGACTACTCACAGCGATCTTGTGAGCTAGAGCCAGATATTGTCATTATCCCCATTTGGCACCCGAGGCTCAGAGAGGTGAAGTGACTTACTGGAGGTCACACAACTAGTAAGCTATAGAACAGGGCTCCAAACCAAGATATATCTGACTCCAGAGTCTTTAACCTCTTCTCTCTCCACTTTCCTGTCCCCCTGCTGATCTCAAAGGCAGTAGAAGAGTCTGAGGAGTGTACAAGGCTCAACCCATCGGTAGACGAGCTCTGCCGGGCAAACCCA
Source organism: Arctocebus calabarensis (assembly GCA_963573935.1). Lineage (NCBI taxonomy): Eukaryota > Metazoa > Chordata > Mammalia > Primates > Lorisidae > Arctocebus > Arctocebus calabarensis. The sequence continues at coordinate 29,364 of CAUYON010043510.1, read as the reverse complement.
ATAGCTGCAGGGAGTGAGTGACCTTCCAGGCAATAGAGCAGAGGAGGGAGCAGAACTACAAGGATGGTGGGGCCAGGACATGACACATACTAGGCATCATCCCCCAAGGACTGGAGAAGCCTGGAGGTTGGGGGACACATCCTTTAGATGCCCTCTGGAGGCTTTCACCTCATTTTTTGTTTTTGTTTTTTTGAGAGAGTCTCACTTTATCACCCTCAGTAGAGTACGGTGGTGTCATAGCTCACAGCAACGTCCAACTCTTGGGCTCAAGTGATTCTCTTACAGCCTCCCAAGTAGCTGGGACTACAGGCACATGCTACAACGCCTGGCTATTTTTTTTTTTTTTTAGAGACAGAGTCTTGTTCTTGCTCAGACTGGTCTCGAGCCTGTGAGCTCAGGGCAATCCACACACCTCGGTCTCTCAGAGTGCTAGGATTACAGGCATGAGCAACTGCAACTGGCCTAACTTTCACCTCCTTTTAAGTTCTTGCTATGCCCTCCCATTCATCCCGTTTCACCCAGAAGCCAATGTTGCAGTGTAGGAAGTGGGAAGGGGTTTGTACTGGACTTGACTTCCCTAAGGGTGGTCCCACCTCCCCATATCCCCACTTTCCACTATCCTTCAGACCCCCTACCAGAGACAATGGAGAGGAATATAGGCTCCTGTCCAAGAGCCCAATTTTCTCTTCCTGACCCTGTGTGCCTGTCCTGGCACACTGCTCTCCCAATGGCTCCCTCCCTGTCACATACCTCTAGCGTGACCCCTCACCACATACACCTGATATTTTCAGTAGCTCCTCACCGCCCACAGGACACTGCCCAAATTCCTTGGTATGACTGGCAAAGCCTCCATGGCCTTTTCTAATCCACCTCCCGCCACAGCCACTGGCATACCCACAATCCCATCACCATGCTCACGATATCCCTACATTTCCCACTTGCTCAAATCCTCCTGAGCTCTACCTGGAGAAATCTTGGCTTCCCTGCGTGGCCCAGCTCAAATACGCGCCTTCCATAAAGCTCTCCTGAAACCTTCACTCTTCCACCTGCCCCCCTGCAAACTACGTTCAAACACCGCCCACACCAGCACTTCACTTGATCCACGTCTACATGGTGAGGGGACAGCATGAGCTCTGATGGCCACAAGCACAACATGCATGGGCTTCCAGAGTCGCAGATCTGGTTTTTTGGATGCCTGCTTTTTCTAGCACGAGCTATGTAACTCTGCCTAGACTAGAGTACTTCGTTTTGCAGTGCCTCAAGCTTCCTCTGCTGTGAGGTGGGGTTATGACGCAGGGCTGAGGTGAGGCTGGAGGGAGCTGGCACATCTGCAGCGCTTGGCAGGTAGCTGGCACATGGGAGGTGCTTAGCCTCTGCTTGGTGGATTCCCATGCACAGAGACCAGGGCTGGGCTCACAGGGTGCTCAGTATATGCCAGATGCACTGAAGGAGCAGAGCGCGTGGTTCAGGAGACCCCTGGGGAAAGCCAAGTTTGTTTAGGAATCAGGGGGAAAGCATGCCGCCTGGGGCAGTGTGAGGCTCTGAGGCAGCAATCAGGGGAGGTTTTCTGCAGGGGTGCTGCCTTTTAGACTGGAGTTGGAAAACCTTTTTATCAAATATAAGATCCATAGAGAAGTGCATAAATCATAACGTGAACATCCCCATGTAGGTAGCACCCAGAAACAAATCAGTGCCAGATGCCCAGAAGCTTCCTTGCCAGTCACTACATGTTCCCTTTCCCCAAGAGAAAGCGTCCTGACTTCCAGCTGATAGATAGGCTCTGCCGGGCTTTGGACATTACACAGATGGAAGCATATTGTATATACCCAGCAGTACATTCGTGAGGCTCATCCATATTGTTGGAGACAATAATATTATCTCCTTGCTAGGTACTAGTCTTCATGACTCTGCCGCAATTAATTTATCTGTTCTACAGTTCATGGGCATTTGGATAGTTTTCACTTAAACTGGAATCTGAGGGAGTGGAGAAGCTATAGTTGACAGAGAGAAGGACGGTATTCTGGGTGGAGAAGTGTCTAGGGTAAGTGTCAGGAGTGGGTCATCTGAAAGGCTAAGTGTGAACCAACGTCTGCTAACAGACTGGTGTGTCAGACAATGTTCCAATCCCTGTTCTCGCTCATTTCATCCTCACGACAGTACAATGAGGGTAGGTGCTTTTGTCTTCATTTTAGTGATGAGGAAACAGAAGCCCAGAGAAGTTAAGTAACTGACCCAGCTTTACACAGCTGATCAGAGGCAGAATCAAGGTATGAACCCTTGGCCATTTGATGCCAAGTGAAGGTGCTGAGGTCCAAAGAAGTAAAATAGGCCAGGTGTAGTGGCTCACACCTATAATTCTAGCATTCTGGGAGACCAAGGCGGGTGGATTTCTTGAGCTCAGGAATTCAACCCTGTCTCTACTAAAAATAGAAAAAAAGTAAAACTTAGCTAGGCACCTATAGTCCCAGCTACTTGGGAGGCTAAGGCAAGAGGATTTCTCAAGCCCAAGAGTTTAAAGTTGCTGTTAGCTATGATGACAGTATGGCACTCTACCCAGGGCAACAGAGTGCAACTCTGTCTCAAAAAATTTTAAAAAAACAAAGAGGTGAAATAACTCACCTATGGTCACACATCCTGGAGTTGAATTAAGCAATGTCTGAGTTGAAATAGAAAAATGTAGCTCTTTATGAGAAGCTCATACTGTCCCTTAGACATAAAAAGGGGGCCAACTTGACAGGCATGACTCCCAGGAAATCCTCACTCCAAAGGAAGGCCAGGCAGAAATCTCAACTGGGCTCAAGGATTTCAAGTTACCCATGTGTGGGGGTCACCTCTCACTCAGAGGCAGGATATATGGGGCTGCCCTGAGGTGGGAGGTCGGCTTGGCAATAGGCTACCTTGGCCAGCTCTCATCCTTGGTCACACAAAGAACATATGTGTGTTCTTTCCATCTCTCTGGGCTGAGTGCAGCCAACTGGGCCCAAGCCCCAGTGCCATCTCCGAGGTCTTTTATGATTGTCTCTTCCCACTTTGGGCTAAAACCGGGACAAGGGGCCTTCACACAAGGGCTTGGAGCCAAGGGCCCTTCCTCCCAGCCCCTGGACTGCAGATTAATGACAGGAAAAGGCTTTGGGAAAGAGCTGTGATTAGAGAGCAGCGGGAGGTGAGTTTACCCTTCTCCAACAAAGCCGACTTCCGGCCCCACGCCTGCCCGTCTTCTTGCTTTCCAGCCTTGCCAGTCCCTAGGGTTTTGGGGGCGACTCTCAGCCTCCTGATCTGCAGAGCAGGCTGAGGGCTGCTGGAGACAAGGCCGTAAGAGCCCCCATCAGCCTATAAATAGCAGACCAGTGCCCACCCTCTCTCTGTTCCCTCTTTTCCATGCATTAGGAGGAGGAAGTTATCCGGGCAGCTGCATCCTAGCCATACAAGAGGAGGAAATTAATGGAAGGCGGAGGAGAGCAGGGGAAAGAACGGGAGAAATAGAGGAAAGAATAGTGGGAAGGGGAAACCAAGGAAGGGAGATGGAGGAAAAGCATGGGAACCAGAGTGGTCACCCCACGGTCATGCTTTCCCCTCCTTATGCCCACCTGTGATCCCCTTTTCCAGCTCTCCAGCACAGCACAGAGGCTTTCTGACTGACGCCCCAACCCAAGAGGCCCTGACGGTGCTAGTGTCTGGTTGACCTGACCGCTGACCTGGTTTCTGGTCACTACCTTGCTGTGACCTTTAAGAGTGTGTGACCTCTGACCCGCAATTGCTGACTTGGCTTTTGCCAAGACCCACCAAGAGTGCTAAACTGCTCCTCTACAGTCCCCAGGAAGTGGAGCCAATTATGTGTGTGTTGGGGGGCAGGTGATATTGCCCCTGCCCTGGGAGTTTGTCACTGGACATACACACCCCCTTTAGTAGGAAAGAGGATATGAAACCTTCAGCTTTGTGTGGGTTTGGGGCTTCGGTTCCTCAAGCCTTTATCTCTGGTGTATGTAGTCTATCCCACTCTATCTGTCTGGCCATCTGTGAACCCTGATTCCTGTGCGTATCTTCTGGTCTTGACTGTTTATCTTGATGTGAGCTCAGCCTCAACTTCTTATGTCTACATCCTTCCTCCCCTTACCTGCCTTACCCTGGTTTCTGTCTGCTATCTTGGCATGTGCATGTGTATGCAGTTAAGAAAGCTCATTTCCTGAAAACAGTCTCATTAACACAAACAAACATCATGCCTAAGAGTCCAAACACCAGCAAATGTCACAGTTGCCAGTTCATCACTTTAGTGACTAAGGTTAAAAACCAAGATGAAAAAAGAGAAACTGATGTCTTTCTTTCGCTAAATTAGTCCCAATCGTTTGTGTCCCCCAATCGTGTGGGCCCCCTTCTGTGAGTAAGCCTCTACAACTTTCCAGAAAGTGTGATGCCAAGTCTTGCTAGCTTCTGGCCAGATTGTCTTGCTTTTCTTGGGACACAAATTCATCTGGCTGGAGGCTCTAATGTTTCCCCCCAGCCCTAGGACCAACTGGAGACCTTGCTCAGAGCAGGCATGAAGGTAGAGCCACAGGGTTTGGGAGGGATTTTCTCTCAGTTGTGTATCTGGTGATGCTCTCGTATATGCCGTATATACGTTTAGTCTGAATCATTTAGTCTTTCACTCTAGGGTTCTGGGAACCAAACTTGAGATACTGGTGGAAATTCAGGCTGAGTCTGAGTCCTGAGGCGTGAGGCTCCTGAGGTTAGGAGCTTGGTCTGTGGCCAGGGTTAGGGCGAAGAACAGGGTGAAGCCAGCAGCTTCAAGGACATGTAGGTACTTCACCCCATTAGCTTGGGGCCCTCAGGATGACGCAGCCCAGCCCTGACTGGTGTGCACACACATGTGTGTAGCAGGGGATGGGGGGAACAGATCTGTCCTCGGGCAGCCATTTTCGCCCACTGATGGCAACACCCGTGCTTCTTCCAGCTTTCCCTTCAGCGCTCCAGCAGCTTCAAGGATTTTGCCAAATCCAAACCCAGCTCTCCAGTGGTGAGCGAGAAGGAATTTAATTTGGATGATAACGTGAGTTTCAGAGCCTTCTGAGGGAACTTGACTGCAGGCCCTGGGCAGACAAGCGGTGTTGGGAGAGGGACGGGGAAGAAGAGATGTTAGGATTGTTGAGGCGAAGCTCCTTTACTATAGAGGGCCCTCCGCTCCCCTCAGCAAGCATTCATCTGCATTCTTTTCGACTACAAAATAAATTGCAAATTATTTATAAAGTAATAGAGCTGAGGACAGTGTTGGAGCCAAGGAGGGAGGAGATTAGGGCCTCTTAATTCTGCCCCTTCCAACCTCTACTGTGACCCAGAGGCCTCCTGTTTTCCAAGTCCTGGACCTAGGCAAGGTCACCAGGGTGTCTAAACCTCCACTTTTGTTGTCCCAGATTCCAGAAGATGACTCAGGTGCCCCCACTCCGGAGGATACTGGGAAGAGTGGCAAGAAGCTGGGGAAGAAGTGGAGGGCAGTGATTTCCCGAACTATGAACAGGAAAATGGGCAAGATGATGGTGAAGGCCCTGTCAGAGGAGATGGTGAGGCCTGGGAATCCAGGGAGGAGGGGCACCACTCTGTCAGGACGTGAGCATGACTGTCTGGACAGCCACTGCTCAGGCCTGAAGGCCCTATTCAATGCAAGAAGAAAGGTCATGAGAGGGGGATCTCACCATCGGCCAAGGACAGACACCCAGACACAGTTCTGAGGGCACAGGAGCCTGGCTGGGAAAGGGGTGGGATTTGAGAAAAGTGGAAGTCTGAGCAACAGAAGCTTCCTTGGAAGGCAGGCCTGCGTGGAGGGGCAGCTGGAAGGGAGATGAGATGACCTGCGGCATCCCACTTCAAAGCTTTGCTTAGAGCTAGCCCCTGGGATTACAAAGGCCTGTTTTCCCTCTGAGATCCCCAAGAGAGAAAAAGAGAAGACTGGCCTAAGGAAGCAGAGTGGCACAAACAGCTATGAGGCATGCACAGCCAAAGTGCTTGAATCACAGAGTCTGGTGTGCTTGTGGCTCTTACAGGAGGCAGGGAGGCAGTGGATTACTGGAGGTGGCTCATATTGGCTCATACTGGCTCATATAAGCTCGTGAGAGCAGCTATTCAAATTGTCAGAAATTTTGTGAGCCAGTTGTTAAAAACAACTGTTATTAAAAATCAAATTATTTAAACTTATACTCAAATAAATTCTATTAAAGGTAAACCAAGTGCAGTGGTCTGTAGTCCCAGCTGCTTGGGAGGTTTAAGTGGGAGAATTGCTTGAGACTAGGGGCCCAAGGCCATCCCGAGCAACAGAGCAAGGCCCTGTCTTGGAAGAAAAAAAGGTAATATAATAAATTTTATTCACACTTAATTCCCGAACAACATTTTACTCTTATCTGTGTTGTTGAGATTATTTGGGCCTATATTATCTGACTGGTGGAAATAGCATAGCTGTCTCCTCTGACAATGCACCCAGCCACGCCACAATAGCTTGACATTGGCCATGGTGGGGTGCCCTAAGAACACAGGAATTAGCCATTAATCAGGGACATCTGTTAAACAGTTACCACTGCACTGAGGTGTGGTGAGGTGGTAAGAGCTCTGGAGTCTGGTCAACTTAGTTGTGAGTTCCCATGGGCTTTGGGAATGTTACTTTGCATCTGTAAACTCAGGCCAGCCATACCACTACCTGTGTCACTGTGAGGATTAAATGAGGTGGCAGGCAAGCTTGGCACATACTAGGTCACTACAAAAGTTTTAAAACAGATTATGTTACGTTCCATTATTTCACTTCCAAGAAAAACTATCAACAGTGTCCTTTCTGATTCAACTTGCTGGGCTTATTGGTGTTGCTGGGAGAGCCTCATGTAGCTTTTACATTTCTTGATTTCTGTGTATCTCAAAACTTTCATAATGACCACATAGAAGCACAGGCAAAAGTAATTTCTTCCCCAGTGCCACTGCCTAATTTTTTTTTTTTTTTGAGACAGAGTCTCACTTTGTCACCCTTGGTAGAGTGCTGTGGCTCATAGCTCACAGCAACCTCAAACTCTTGGGTTCAAGCGATTCTCTTATCTCAGACTCCCAAGTAGCTGGGACTACAGGTGCCTGCCACAACGCCCAGTTATTTTTAGAGATGGGGTCTTACTCTTGTTCAGGTTGGTCTTGAACCCATAAGCTCAGGCAATCCACCTGCCTCGGCCTCCCACAGTGCTAGGATTACAGGCATGAGCCACCGCACCCGGCCTTGCCACTGCCTTCTTGACTGCGACAAAGCAATGGCTGAGTCTGGGCTCTGCCACCATGGCCTTTTCTGCATGTACCTCAGCACTCAAACTGACAAAAGCACATTCACATGGCACCCCTTGTGAGCCTCATTCTGTGAGGTAGGCAGAGCAAAGATGGTCCATTCTCATTTCTACAAAAGAGGAAACTAGGGCTCAGAGAATGTCATTCAGCCTGTAAGTGGCAGAGCTGGGGTTTGAGCCAGGTCTTGGCTCTTCACCAAGCCCAGGCCCATTTCCTCTGCACCATGTGTACCCCAGTGAAGCTGCTCAGGGCTTCCTGCCTACCCTCCCTGCAGGGAGACACTCTGGAGGAGGGCTCAGCCTCCCCGACATCTCCAGACTGCAGTCTGGACAGCCCCGGCCCTGAGAAGATGGCACTGGCCTTCTCAGAGCAGGAGGAGCATGAACTTCCTGCACTCAGCCGCCAGGCATCAACGGGTGAGTAAAGGATGTGGAGGGGACATCTGCTGAATCAGGAGAAAAAGACTGGGTCGGGGCTGTGCCAGTGGGCTGTCTGGGAGGTGGGTAAGAGGAATGAATGTTTACTGTTTCCCTGCTGGGAATTTTCCCAGCCTTCTTCATGTTAAATCCTCACAACCACCTCATGGGGCCAGTACTAGTATCCTCATTTTACTGAGGTGGAAACTGAGTCTAAAGGAGGTTAAGTGACTTGCCCAAGGTGACCCAGTATTCAACTCAGATCTCCCCTGGGGGAGCTTCCACTTGCTGTCCCCAGGACCCGGAGAGGCTCAAGAGCAGAGCAAGAGCCTCATTGCCGTCTTGGACCAGCCCTTCCAAGGAGAGCTAGAGGCACCAGCTCCCTAAGCCTCTGATATCCCAGGCTGGGGAAGGAGTATAGAGTCTCCAGCTGTGAAAAGTCAGCCTCTTGGGTCCCAGACCTTGGTTTTCTGGGCTTAAGGTGTCACTTGGCATCTTTTAGAAGTCCATGGGGCTAGACAAGAGGTTTCCTGCCTGGAGGAGGGGCTGTGGCCTCTGGGCTGCAGCCCCACTCAGCACCACCTTTATCACCCCTCAGGCCCATTTTGAGTTTCCCACTTTCTCTAGCTCCACAGACACCATAGAAATCCATTTAAAATGCCCATCCTTCCCTTCCCAGGGAGATAGAGCCCATCTGAGTTTCCATGTGATATTATAACTAAACATTGAGTCTTATTAAGCAAAGACAGGGAAGAAATTCTAGGCATGCCCTTTGGAAGGCAGCTGCTAGGCACCGTCTCAGCTGTCCTGTGACAATGGTGAGCCTCTTCCCCACCCATCTCCTGCAGGCAGTGAGCTCTGCAGCTTCGGGGAGGAACCCCAGTACACAGGGCCTTTCTGTGGCCGGGCACGAGTCCACACCGACTTCACTCCCAGCCCCTATGACCATGACTCACTGAAACTGCAGGTAAGGACAGCCTCCAGGCCTGGAAGGCTACACCCACAAAGGAGGCTGGACTGAGACAGGAGAAAAGTATCAGTGGAGGCCAAGAGTCCATCCCTCATCTCTTCCCTGCTCTCTTCTCCTCTCCCGACACAGAAAGGAGATGTGATCCAGATCATTGAAAAACCACCCGTGGGCACATGGCTGGGCCTGCTCAATGGCAAACTGGGCTCTTTCAAATTTATCTATGTGGATGTGCTGCCTGAGGAGGCCACAGGGCCTGCCCGCCCCAGCCGCCGACAGAGCAAGGGCAAGAGGCCCAAGCCCAAGACTCTGCATGAGCTGTTGGAGCGCATCGGCCTGGAGGTTTGATCTGGGACCAGCTCTAGTATCTATGCTTGAGAGGAGGCACACCTGCCCCAGGGATGGGGACATGGGGAAACAGATATGTGTAGGGAGTTAGGGCCTAGGCAGGGGTGGCTTGTAAGCAGCTGTGCCAGTGGCTTGCCTCTGCCAACAGGAGCACACATCCACCCTGCTGCTCAATGGCTACCAGACACTGGAGGATTTCAAAGAGCTAAGAGAAACGCACCTCAACGAGCTGAACATCATGGACCCGCAGCACCGGGCCAAGCTGCTCACAGCCGCTGAGCTACTGCTGGACTATGACAGTGAGTGGCTTTAGGAGCAGAGTGGTGGTGGTGGGGTGTGTACCCGTTGGCATCCCACAGCAGGGAGGCTTGCCCTGGCCCTGCCCTCAAAAACACTCTGCACTAGGGCCCCTGGGCAGTGGGAAGGCACTTTCCACTTGAATTGGAATCTCAGGGAAAGTTTGCAGGAGAAAGCGGGTGTTGGTCAGGCCCAACTCCTTTTCAGATCAAAGGTCATGCCTAAGGCCAAAGAAAAGTAAGGCATTGACTTACTCGAGGCCTCAAAGTGAGACAGTAACAGAGCCGGGTTGCCTGGCTTCAGCTTAGTACTGAAGAAGTTTGAGCTCATGGGCCATGGAACTGGCCTGGAAACAACTCCCACCTGTTACCAAGCTGGAAGTGGGGCGAGTGGCAGGGTGATGGCAAGTGCTCAGAGGAAGAGACCACCTATAGTGGAGTTCCCAAGGTCCCCACCCCCTCAAGGTTTCTGATGCCCCTAGCTAAGGACCAAACCTCCGTATTCTGTCTCCCCCCCTCACCCCTGGCAGCCGGCAGTGAGGAGGCAGAAGAGGGTGCGGAAAGCAGCCAGGAACCAGTGGCACACACAGTGTCAGAACCCAAGGTGGACATCCCGCGTGACTCTGGCTGCTTTGAGGGCTCAGAGAGCGGACGCGATGAGGCAGAGCTGGCAAGCACTGAGGAGCAGCTGCATGGCCTCTCCCTAGCTGGGGCACCTTGAGATAGAGGTGGCCCAGGCTAAGGCTGGGTCCAAACTGCAAAGGCCACAGGAACAAGCCCAGCCTCCTACAGTGGCCTGGGCCCAGGAGACTGGCACGGAGCCTGGCCGTTTCCCCAGGGACGCTTAGGGCCACAGAGGCTTGAATGGGGCCCAACAAGCTTGGGTGGAGTAATGAGGAGCTGCCCAAGGGCACGTCCCATCTGCCCGAACCCCTCCCTCCACCAGCAACTGATGGCACAGCCTCTTCTGGCACCACCTGCTCCCTGGCCATCACCACAAGAAGCAGGGCATTGAGGGACCCTGACCATGTCCTTTACCATGAAGGCCCCCAAACCCTCCACACCCCACATCATCTTCCCTTCTTGCACTGGTCCTAAAAAGGGGGTCAAGTTAGTGATTTAGGTCAGTCTCAAACCCTAGGGAAGCTGGGTCTTCAAAAGGATCCCAACTGATCCCGGGTAAATCCAGATTTCCCTAAATAAGATTTAAAGAAAGCCATGTGTGCCAGTCCGCTTTCCTTCTCTTAAACTTTACTTAGAGGTTCAGCCACTAAATTCTATGAGACTTCAACCAAGTGCCTTCCCCTTTCTGAACTTAGGACTGGTTGTGGTTAAAATAGGTAGTCACCCGGCGGCACCTGTGACTCATCAAGTAGGGTGCCAGCCCCGTATACCGAAGGTGGCAGGTTCAAACCTGGCCTCAGCCGAACTGCAAAACAGAAAAATAGCTGGGCGTTGTGGCGGATGCCTGTAGTCCCAGCTACTCGGGAGGCTGAGGCAAGAGAATCGCCTAAGCCCAGGAGTTGGAGGTTGCTGTGAGCTGTGTGACGCCACACCACTCTACCAAGGGCGATTAAGTGAGACTCTGTCTCTACAAAAAAAAGAAAAAAAAATAGGTAGTCACTGAAGGCCTTGTCAACTCTGACATTCCATGACATTAAATGTCTGCTCTCATGTTTGTTACCTGTGGCCTGGGACACCAGGTGGGTTTAATCACAGGGGCCAGAGAGGCCTCAGGCTTTCAAATGAAATGGCTCCTCTTGCTCATTCATTTTCTCCCTTCTCACATAACTCAGGAAAAGCTGCAAATTCCCCCCCACACACACACTGCCCCAGCTTACACCAATGCCCATTACTCAATCTGTGATCTCCTTTTCCATTCCCTGCTTCTGGTCCCCTCAAATTAGACTTCTGGCAAGGCTGATGGCAGGTGGTCAGACCTGTCTTCCAAGGACAGAAATGTCCCCTTGGAAGTCAGATGCAGGTCCGAGTCCAGCCCTGGCCACCTGTACAGGTATTTACAAGCCAAAGAAAGCACTACGCTTGACATTGGGGAGTCCACTACCCTGACTTTGCTTTGCTAAAGTTTTGGTGTATGCTAAGCTCCAGAAGGAGAGCATCTGTTGATGGGGGCCTCCTTGACCCCAGTACCAAGTCTGTGCCCTGATTCCCCAGAGTAGCCCTTCCCTGGTGTCAAACTGGCCTGGGAACAAACAGTGCCCACTACATGCAAGACTGCCTGCTTAGTGGACACAGTTCTTGACCTCCCACCAGGAACTTTGCTATAAGTTAGCTTTGGGGAAAGGGTTGGGTGTAAATATGAGGGGTGGAGGGAGATAAGTGGTAGCAATAAACATGGGTAGAACTAAATTACTGTCTCCAGTCATCTTTCCTGGGGAAAGGGTTATGAGGAGAGACAGACAGATCTCCTTCAAAGCTGGCCTCAGCAAAATGTCCCTCTGTTGTCCTTTCAGGGCCATCTTTCCCTTCCCTGACATGTTCAGTGCCCTTAACTCTGCTGACATGAAGTTCCAGACCAAAGCCCAGGCTGGCTCAGGCTCAGAAACAGGGCTCAGTCACCCTCCTGTGGCCATCAGCCTTGCTGGAGTCAGGGGAAGGGGAGGTAGGGAGATCTATTTCCCCCTTCCTATAACTGTTCTTTTTTTTTTATTATTGAATCATAGCTGTGTACATTAGTTCAATCATGGACTACAGTATGCGGGCTTTGCATACGATCTGAGATATTTTTATCAACCTGATTGACACAACATTCATGAGATTTTCTCATTTACTATATGAAAACATTTTTGATCCGTATTTAGAAGTTTTCTCCTGACCCTTCAAATGGGGAAGGGGGTGGGTGGGGGGGAGATAGGACAAAGGGTGAGATAACTGTTCATTTTAACAGGAGGCTTAAAGGCCTTCACTCCTGTGAAGAAGGGCTCCCCCTTTGTGGGGGGGGTGCTGTCCAAAGTCCAATAGGGGGAGATTTAAGGTCAGCATTGCCTTTTCTCTGAGGCCACCTCTTACTGGGCTGAAACTTCTGCCCACTAAAGCTGCACCATCTCTTAGGAAATGGGATGGAAATGAAGAACCCTGTTTTCTTCTGTGTTTCTGCCAGCGTGAACTGCATTTGAGAGAGAAAACTGGAAGGAGAGCTGCCAGCAGAGTGAGGACAGGGTTTCTAGGCCTTGTTCTCTGCTGCACTCATCCCACCACCCTTAGTGACTAGGGGCCTCAGGAAACCAAGCACTATCCTCACCAAAGAAACAGGAGACCTAACAGCCTCCAGGCCCTGAGGGTACTGAATAATTGCTGCAATTTAGTGAGTGCCTGCATTTGTGCCAGACACTGAGAGCTTTGCATATATTACCTCACATAACTCCCCTGAGGTAGGTACCCTCATCATCCCAATTTACAGAGGGAGAAACTGAGGCTCAGAAGGGTTAAAGAAATTGACCAGAAAGTGGCAGAGCAAGAAGTCTGCCTGACTTCAGAGCCCATGTTCTTAGCTCCCATACCACGCTGCTTCTCAAAATGCCTTGTCCAACAAGCTTTCAGAGGCCTTGGATACTTCAGAAGGCAATATGACCCTCTGGTCAGTCCATTTCCCTTCTGGAATTTTATCTACAGAAAGAGTCACACAAGTGCACAAAGATCTATGGACAAAGATATTCATGATAGCTCTGTCTGTAACAGTAAAAGAATGGGAACACCACAAATGGGGAATTAGTTAGATACATTATGGTTGGTTCATACAACACCATGTAACCATTAAACATGATGTAGAAAAGTATTAAATGACGTGGGGAAAATCTTTGTGTTTTTTTATTCTTTTTAAATGTAAAATTAGACAAATAATTTACATCTTGGTTGCAAAAGAAGGTCAAACTATCACAAAGAGAAAAGCAAATACTAAAACATTATTTATAGGGTGAATCTGTTTTTATTTAAGAAAAAATAAAACACCCACAGAATAAAGACTGGAAAGATCTGTACCAAGTGGCTACCAGTGGTGATCTTGGGAGGGATCTGGAGTAAGACTGGGTAGAAAGGGAAAACGGTGTTCACCTCCTACATTCTTGTTTTCTTTGAATTTCAAAAGTTATCTATTACTTTTATGTCTAGGAAAAGGGGAATATAATTTTTGAAAAAATAAAACTAAATTAACAAATAAATAGAACCCCAGCCTCTGACCTCCAATATGGGGTAGCAGAAGCAAAGTCACTATCCTGCAGCTTTTTGGCACAGGTTTCTAGAAAGATGAGGGGTGAATAATGCCCAAAGTGCTTAAAATCCATACATACCAGGGGCTCCTATCTAAGGAGATCCCTAAATCTTTAAACCCCTTGGGCAAAGGCTACCTATTAGCTCTAAACTGAGGAAAAGAAAATACCAGAAAAGGTGAATGTCTAAGAACATGATGTTTTGAAATCGTTCCCTTGCCTTGGAGAGGAATCTGAAGGTGAGAGTATGTTTGACCTCTCAGGCTCCAGTTTGGCCTCCAGGGTGATTACAGGCTGAAAGTAGGCAGCTGTGCAAAGGCTCCAATGGTCACAGGAGTCTGAGACAGGCAGGTGAGGAGGGGTATCAAGGAAATATAGAACAGCCTAGGATCTGAGGGGTGACATTGCATTAGGCAACTCTCTTGGACTTCCAGAGTCCACCGGAAGGGAATGGATAAAGATCAGATTCAAGAAGAAAGACTTAAAGTCTAGCCAGCCCCTCACCAGAGCTACCTTCTACTTCCTTTCCATCAAAGGAAGCAGCTCAAGGCACTGGCAAATCCCAGCCAAACTATCTCTCCTCTCACTCACTGGCTCTACAACTCACAGCCTTACCTGAGACTACCCCAGGGAGGTTCTAATCAGATTCCCTAAAGGCCCTCGCAAATTCCCTCTCCTACTCTGCCAAATTCTAGAGCTCCGTGATCTGATACATGGCACAGAGGCCTCAGGCCCTTAGAGTTGCTTCCAACTTCCCACTCATAGAGCTTCCTTCCCAGGCTCTTCATAGAAGCCAGGGCTACAATTGGACCATTAGAAACCCAGGACATTAAAACAAAGGCTAAATAAGGTTTTTCTGGGGGGAAAAAGGGTGCTGATCACCATCATCTCAACATGGCCCAACACCTTCCTCCCACCCAAGTCAGGAAATTTAGGATGAGGTATGAAGTTTCCCAGCTAGGGAAAAGAAGTGGCTCTCCCACCTCTCCTTTACAATAGAGGCTACCTTAGCTTCTCACACAACGGGGGCCACATTACATATTATTCAGCCAACAACACAATCAAGTGGGAAGGAACTGCCTTCCCTCTAGACCCAGCCAAGACTCCTCCTCCAGGAAGGACCTAAATAAATGGAATTCTATAGCACTTGATATGTAAGCTTCACCTTTTCCTATAACTTCACAGTGACCGATATAGCATTTGTATACCATTGCCTCTGGGACCTGCCAGGGATAGTATTATAAAGAGACCAGGGCAACGGTCCTCACAAAGGGACAGCCAACTTGACTGTGGGAACTTGCCAAGGCAACTTCCTGACTTTCTGTGCTAAGAAACCCCACCATCAGTTCAACCTAAGTGCAGGGGTCTGGAGAAAGATTTAAGAGAGTTAAGTTTGAAACAAAAACCCAACAACCAACTCAGACCTGCGGTACTTTATGCCTAAAATGGAAAGCTCATCAGTAATATTAATCCAAAATGGCAAACAATCCTAAAGCATTGCTGTTTCTCAACTTATAAGAGAATGGGGTTGGTAATGCAATTTATCTAAAGTTAGCCCTAGCACACACTATTCAACAATCATTTATTCAATAAATAAATGAAAGGTTCATTTTATTCAAGTGACAACTGCAATTATTCAAAATCTTATCTTGACAGAGTAGCAGCGGGTTAAGCTAGAAAGCTCCCTGGACTAAGAGTCAGTACATCTGGGTTCTGGTCTTGGCTCCATCAGTAACTCTCCATGTGACCTTGGGTAAGTCACAGTGAAAGGGAGAGAGGGAGCTAGAGAGGGAGGGATGGAGGGAGGCAGGGAGAGAAAGAGAGAAAGAAAATTGACTACATGATCAACATGTTCCTTTCAGCTATGCTGTTAACAGAGCCTGTATTTTATGACTAATAATCATCATGTCTCTTATGGGCACAAAACTCCAACCCTTTTAGCAAAGTTGGAATAGCCAAATAGCTGAAGATGGGCAGTGGCTGGCAGAAATGGAGGTGAGAAGGGGGAATGAAGAAAGTGAAGGGGCAGGGAAACTCAGAGAGGCGATTCTACTCCATGCTCTAGAGTTGTAAAGCTACTTCTAAATCAAGGCCCCCCTCATTTCCTGGCCCATGGCAAAGTGTAAACTCTAAGCTCTAATTTAGTAATCAATGAGAATACATCCTAATGCTAGAAGAAAAACAAAGACCTTGGACAGACAATTCCCAGAAGAAATACAAATGTCAATAAATGTAAGGCAGAGGAGAGGTACAGAAAGTGTTTAACCTCACTATCAACCAAAGAAATAAAAACTAAATAACACTAATCCACGAGTTCACAACTATCAAATTACCAAATGTTTAAATGAGATGTGTTAAAGCAGGCTCTCTGTTACATTGCTGGCAAAACAAACTGGGACAGCCTATCTGTAAAGCAATTGGGCCATATTTACCAAGAGCCTTTAAAAGACTCAGTAATTGACTCAGTAATTCCATTTCCATGAATCTACCCTAAGGAAATAATCACAGATATGTCCATATATAAGTAAGTTCATCGTAGCATTATTTCCAATAATGAAAAATTAGAAACTCCTAAATGTCTGAGTTTAGGGGTAGGTTATGTACATGCTTTTTTGTTGTTGTTGTTGTTATTGTTGTTTTGCGGGGGGTGAGGTTTGAGACAGAGTCTCACTCTGTCACCTGGGCAGAATGCCATGGCATCATAGCTCACAGCAACCTCAAACTCTTGGGCTCAAACGGTCTTCTTGCCTCAGTCTCCCAAGTAGCTGGGACTACAGGTACCTGCCACAACATCCATTTAGTTTTTCTATTTTTAGTAGAGACAGGGTCTCACTCTTGCTGAAGCTGGTCTCAAAATCCTGAGCTCAGGTGATCCACCAACCTTGGCCTCCCAGAGTGCTAGGATTACAGGTGTGAGCCACTGCACCCCGTGTACATGTTATGGAGTTATTCAGAAGTATTTTCAAATAATTTCTAATGATATGGAAAATACTAAGTTAAAAAGGCAGGTAGGTTTACAAAAGCATATTTATACTTGAATTCCAGTTGTAGTTGGAAATAAACATGCACAGTTAAAAAAAAAAAACTAGAAATACACTAAAACTATCAGATCTTGGCTATGAATTTATGAGTGATTTTTAAAAATCTTCTTACTTTCCTGATTTTCAATAATGAGCAAATGCTACTTTTAAAATTGTAAAAGGCACAGTAAAGGTGTGAGAGGAGGGAAATGTTTTTCTCTCTAAGCTTTCCAAATATTTAGAGTTAGAAAGGGACCTTTGAGATAATCTAGTCCAGTGGTTTTTAACCTTAGCAGCTCCAACCCTTCCTCGTATATGTCCCCTTTGCCACACTGAAATGGACCTCATAGTTACTAGAAGCCACTTAAACATATAATTTCAAGAATGGCAATATAATATAATAAGTATACTATAAAGAAGAAATAAAGGAAAGTAATTTATATGTAATTTAAAGTAATTGCATACATAGATAATATATAATTCAATATACAAATACCTGGTGCAAGACTATACTAAAAATATAAGGTAGTGAGCTACTTCCACCTATATGTAAAATCATCAACTACAATCACTGCAAATGAAAACTCATCCAAGCATGTTGTAAATGGCAACTTAAACATCCCATGAATGGCACTGTTGCAAGTGACATGATTTTCAAAAGTTTAAAAGCAATTTCTTAGTCAAATTCTAAACAAAATACAATGCCATCTTCCCCCAATTTACACAGTTGCTGGATTCATGGAAACTCAGTGTATATATTAAAACTATAAAAACATTTTGTATTCAGTTGTAAAATAATTAGGCCCTGCTAATTATACCAGGTTTTTCTACCTACATTAATGTTGGGTTGGACTTTCAAAGTTTTACCAATGCAGATTTTTTTTTTCTTGTCATATAATACATTTTTTTTTTTTTTATTGTTGGGGATTCATTGAGGGTACAAGAAACCATGTTATACTGGTTGCTACCAATGCAGATTTTATAAGTTCCCATTCCCCTACTATATTTATCCAAAACATGAAACCCACAATGATTTTTTTTAATTTTTCCCACAGTGATTTTTTGTGTGAGCTGAGCTTGTATCTTTTAAAACTAATGATATTCAGAGTTTTAGCCTTTGACACTATTTCTAAAACCTATCACCTAAGAACAGCAAGAGATTCCTATAACATGTTCTCAAAACTGACACAATGCTTTTGAATTACAGGGACCACGACTCTTTTTTAGTAGCATTGAGGCATGAGAACAAATTACCATTTTTTGAAACCATTTACTGTGCTCCCTTGGTGATTTTCCCTAGCCTGGCCCCAGCCCCAGAAGTATAAAATGAACTGAGCTAGAAGAAAAGGACTAACAGGGCCAGGCCATAGGGAGAGGGAAGGGGGCTAGGTTGCTAGGTTACTACTTGAGCCAATCCAAGTGGTCCCAGAGGGGTACCAGATACAGGACAGGTCCCTATCTCTGCCCCACTAAGTTGAAGACCCTCTCAAAGGAAGGGGGTCAAAAGGTAGGGGAAGGAGGCTGCTCACTCACACTCAGCACAAGAAATGAGGCAGAATCACAAAGAAACAGACAGCCCTGTATTTCTAAAACCATTCAAGTCTCCTTCATTAATTGGCTTCCCCCCAAAAGAAAGATTGTTTATTAAGAAATACCAGAGAGTGAAAAAACCCCAACACATACACATTTGTAGGCTCACACAAAAGTGCAGAGATTTACATATTAAATTGCATTTAAGTTAGAAAATAGATTTAAAAACAAAATACTTTTTTTTTTTTTTCCAACAAGGTAAAGTGATTTGGTCAGTAGGAAAAGGGGCCTTGGAGGTAAAGGCAAAAGAGTCAGGACAGGAAGAATGGAATTTAGCTGCTATAGAATTAGAACTCACCTCTAACCCAACCCCACTCTTGGGGAAAAATGCAAAGTGGGGATGATGATCTCCACTAAGGTCCGGAAGCTTTGGAGCCAAATGGACATGAAGAAATGGCCCAACAGAGCCAAATTCCACCCACCCCCAGAGTTTTAGGATCAGTGCCAACCATCCTGGCCTGGGGAAGTAGGGTACATAGGAAGCCTGGGGAAGAGGAGAGTTGGAAAGAATGTCAGCACTGAAAAGATAAAACAATTTAAGGCTCTTTTCCCCTCTGGAAAGATCAATTTCTCAATCTCTCCTCTGATCAGAACTCAGACTAGGGATACTCCCAGCTGGTGCATGGTATGAATGGGACAGAGCTTCAAGCTAAGGTCTTAAATACAGAATATTTTGTAAGGGAAAAGAAAGAGGGCAGGGAGTATGAAAAAGCAGACACTTTAAAAAGATCACTTCACACTATAGATAAAATATTACCATTTTGACCCTTCACATCAGAAAGACAAAGCTTCTCTGACTGACCTAAGGGTCAGCAGGAGACTGAGGTAAGTTGAGGGAGAAGAGAATCCATCTTGGCCCAGGAGAGATAAGCTAAGTACTGACTAAAAAGGGGGTCATATGAGTGTTGGGTTAACTGGAAAACCTAATAACTTCCAAACTCTCTGGGCTTGGCACTATTTTGACTTACCTAAAATCCAACTGCAAAAACAAACAAACAAAAAAAGAGACTCAGAAAAAGAATGGGAAAGAAGAAACAAATAGAAGAGGAATCTGAGTCTATCTCTCTCCCAATCTCTCTCTCTCTCAGGAATGCTCAATTCCTGCTATATGGAAAATAGGAAGACATAGAAAAAAATCTGGAAGCAGCCAAATTTCATTAATTCCAATTAACTGGGAAGTGTGACATAGGAATTGGTAAGGAACCTGTATTACATACCATTTTAAAATAAATATATACTGTTACTTGTAAAAGACCATTAACCAAATATTTCCAAGGGGAGGCCCTGATGAGCTTTCTTTAATAACCATGATTCATTTGCAATTAACAGCATCCATCTTCTTGAAAACAATATCCTAATATAGAGCTTGTTCCCTAAGTAAATATAATCCCTGTACCCTCCCAATCTTGTTCACACTGTATATTGCTTTGAAAGTCCTTTCTTTATAGTCCAGAATAAGACAAACTTCAGCCTAGAATATGGTATAGATCAATGGAGAGTTTGGGAGCTCTTTCCAACCCAAGGGTATCCTGGAAAATGGAAGTATGGGTAGTAACAAGCAACCCTTTCCAACCCCCACCCTCACCCTGTATACAAACACATTCTTGATATGGAAGGGGGAAGGAGGAGGCAGGCAGTTTGCATTAGACACAGTTTAATTGCCTTCACATAGATTAAAATTTCTGGTTTACACTCCCTCCCCCCCATAAGTCATCCAGACAGGACCCTGGCTTAGAAAGAGAAAAACACAGGTGCTCTAGGAAATATAGCCACATATAATACATAAATCTTCTTCCCTGAAATAGAGCAGGTCCTGAGCAGAGCTGATGGGGGGCCGCAGCCCACCCCCAGGGTAAAGTGGCTCTGGGACTCTGCCGGTGGAAGTGCTGGAAGAATGGGGCTTGGAGGAAGCCCCTGGTGTGGTTACCATAGCCCACGGTGGGCTAAGGCCTTGAAGTGGGTTACCCGAAAGGGCAGCAGTGCTGGGCCTTCACTTACTTAGCCGAGGCTTAATGGAAGTATTGGTTAGCCTTTTGTTGTTGTTGTTGTTGTTGTTGTTGGGACATTGGGGGAGGGGAGAGGAGAGGAGAGCCTCTCTGTGCCTTGGTTTCCCCATTTGTGCATTCACGGCCTTTGTAGGCCACACACAGGGAGTTTGAAGGGAGTAGTGTGTAAGTGAGCACTTGAGCTTCCTCTGAGGAAAAGAAACCACCAAAGTGCTGACTTTTATTACTGCTGTTCCTGCTCCCAATGAGAGCAAGAGTAGAAAGGAAAACAAATTAAAAGGGGCTAATGAGAAAAAGAGGGAAATGAGACAGAGAGCATGAGGGGCTATGATGTTGGCATCTCATAAATTCTTACTGAGAATGGCACAGGTATTAAAAAGTTTCTGGGTAGTCTACGAGAAATGTAAATTGCTATTTCTATTACAACTACTTACATATATCTAATGGGAAAAGAGTGGACTTGAGTGTTAGAGAGTGGTCGGAGGACAAAAGAGAATCTACACGAATAAATATGAGTGGAAGTTACCTGCCCCATTCCTAAAGGATTAGCTGGCAATGCTGACACTTGGTTGCCAGGAGAATCTTCTAACCCTACTTGCCATCCTCTTTAATCCTGAAAGTCGCAAGAATCCAGCTAGGATTCTCTGGCCAGAGGTCTCTGTGATTGCCTCTAGACTCCAGACATGCAACAGCTTGGGAGGATTTGAGCTAGTCTCAACCTTTAACTCCAGAATGAGACCAATGACCCCAAGCACGAGAGATAGGATTTAGAAAGAAGAGAGGGGAGTCTAAGGAGACCCTGTAACCAAGGCCATAGAAAACCAGTGCCAGGGCCCAAGAGACCCATTTTTCCAGTTACCAGAGGTGACTGACATCTTCTGCTACTGCCTTGAGTCCAGAAGTTTTAACACGTTTGCAGCAAGAAAATGCCAGTGTGCAATTGGGTGAATAAAGACCAAAGAAAAATAGTAAAAGGGACATTTTACTTGCTCTCTGTCTCAGGTTTATCATCTCATCTGAAATCTCTCATAGCCCTAATTAAACACAAATAAAAGTCTCTTCCATAGACAGGCTACTTCTCAGCTTCAGTTGCCTCCTGTGGTGGCTCTGGGGGCTCTGGCGGTGGCATCTCTTCTGGAGTGCTGGTGTCCTCCGGCATCTCATTTGAGTTTGAATGTTCTGTTGGGGCCTAAGAGGGAAAAGATGGCAGATTTAACACAAAGCTCTCCCTCAAAATCCAAATGCGGATAATCCACAGACACTGAACTCTTCCTCTGAACCCATCAGCCATACATGCTACAGATATGCAGCCACTGACACCAAACCCAGAACCAAGACCAGGTTAGCGTCTTCTTAGCAAAATGCAACTGAAGTTTATTTGAGTTCTGTCCTTACTTGTCTGCTGTGGACAGATTTTCCATTATTACTCATGATAATGACAGAGATCACAAATAACTACACAGGTCTCCACCATCCATCCGAATAAGATGTCATATATACTTGTCTAACAAGGCCTGATCCAATGGTTCTCAATCTTGTTTCTGCCCTAACATATACATCACTAGAATAGTGACTGTAAGCCAAAAAAGGTAAGACATCAAAATCTTTAGATATTCATATGTGGGTGGAAAATGACCTTAAGTGATTCTAAAATATCCCTCTCCCCTACACTCAGCTGAGAATCACTAACCTAGATGGTTATGATTTAAGACTAGACTCATCACAAAAAGTGATATCCAAAATTATAACAATAATGTATAAACATGGATTTCTGTACTTCAAAAAGAAAATTCAAAATCTAGGAAAGGCAAAGTAGAGAAAGAACAATTATCTACCTTACAAAAAACAATCACTTAAAAGTAGGATTCTAAGCCAGGTACAATGACTCAAGCCTGTAAACCTAGCACTCTAGGAGGCCAAAGTGTGGGAACATTTGAGGTCAACAGTTCGAGATCAGCCTGAGCAAAACAAGATCTCCATCTCTACTAAAAATATAAAAATTAGCTGGGCATGGTGGCACGCACATGTAGTCCCAGCTACTTAGGAGGCTAAGGCAGGAGGATTGCTTAAGCCCAGGAATTTGAGGTTGCAGTGAGTTATGACTGGGCTACTGCATTGCAGTCTGGGTGATAAAGGGAGACCCTATCACAAAAAAATGTAGGATTCTATTTTAAAACAAAGTTCCAATCTACTAAAACTCTACTAATACTAATAAACAAGTTTGGCAAGGTTTCAGAGTATAAGATCAATATATAAAAATCAATCGTATTTCTATACACTCCCAATAAACAATCTAAAATGAAATTAAGAAAATAATTTCATTTACAATAGCATCAAAAAGAATAAAATAGTTATGAATAAATATAACAAAAGAAGTATAAAACGTATACCCTGAAAACTATGAAATACCATTGAAGGAAAATAAAGAAGAATTAGATAAGTGAAAAGATAGCCCATGTTAATGGCTCAGAAGACTTAATCTTGTTAGGATGGCAATATTCCCCAAACTGATCTATAGTTTCAATGTAATTCCCATCAAATTTCCAGCTGGCTTCTTTGCAGAAATTAACAAGCTGATCCTAAGATTCATATGGAAATTCAAGGGACCCAGAATAGCCAAAACAATTGTGAAAAATAAGTATAAAGTTGGAGTGCTGAAATCTCTTAATTTCAAAACTTACTACAATGCTAAAGTCATAAAAACAGTGTGGTACTGGCATAAGAACAGACATACTGATCAAGAGAATAGAATTGAGAGTCCAGAAACAAACTCTTACATTTATCGTCAATTGATTTTCAACAAGGGCACCAAGACAATTCTATGGAAAATAGTCTTTTCAACAAATGGTATAGTAACACCTACTGTACAAGGCAAAGAAAGAATGTAAACATCCCTTACCTCACACCATATATAAAAATTAACTCAAAATGGATGAAAGACCTAAGTGTAAAAGCTGAAACTATAAAACTCTTACAAGAAAACAGAGGCATAAATCTTCATCTTCAAAGTCATCTTCATGACTTTGGATTAGGCAATGATTTCTTAGATACATGTATGATACCAAAAGCACAAACAACAAAAGAAAAAAAAAATAGATGAAGTGGACCACATCAAAATTTAAAAATTTTTTGTTTCAAAGGACACCATCAAGAAAGTGGGAGAAGTGGGCCAGGCACAGTGGCTCATGCCTGTAATCCCAGCACTTGGGAAGCTGAGGCAGGTGGATTGCCTGAGCTCATGAGTTTGAAGCCAGCCTGAGCCAGAGAGAGGCCTTGTCTCCAAAAATAGCCAGGTGCTGTGATGAGTGCCTGTAGTCCCAGCTACTTGGGAGGCTGAGGGAAGAGAATCGCTTAAGCCCTAGAGTTTGAGGTTGCCATGAGCTGCGACACCATGGCACTCTGCCAAAGGTGACAAAGTGAGACTATGTCTCAAAAAAATTAAAAAAAAAAAAAGAAAAAGAAAGTGGGATAAAATATTTGCAAATCATATCTGGTAATGGACTTATACAAATTATATGAATTATTCTTACAACTCAAAAATTAAAAGATAAATAACCCAATTAAGAAATGGACAAGGCTTGGTGCCTGTGGCTCAGTGGGCTAAGGTGCCAGCCACATACACCTGAGCTGGCGGGGTCGAATCCAGCCCGGGCCGCCAAACAATGACGGCTGAAACCAAAAAATGGCCGGGCGTTGTGGTGGGTGCCTGTAGTCCCAGCTACTTGGGAGGCGGAGGCAGGAGACTCGCTTGAGCCCAGGAATTGGAGGTTGCTGTGAGCTGTGATGACACAGAACTCTATCCAGGGTGACAGCTTGAGGCTCTGTCTTAAAAAAAAAAAAAAAAAAAAAGAAATGGACAAGGGCTTGGGATAGACACCTGTCCAAAGAAGACATATAAATAAATGGTCAATAAGCACGTGAAAAGATGTCCAACATCACTAGTCATCAGGGAAATGCAAATCAAAACTACAATGGGATACCACATCACACCAAGATGGCTAGAATCAAAATGACAGACAGTAAGCATTGCTGAGGATGTAGAGAAACTGGAACCCTCATACACTGTTAGTGGGGTGTAAAATAGTCCAACAGTTCCTCAGAAAGTCAGACACAGAGTTACCATATGACCCAGCAATTCTACTCCTAGGTATATAGCCAGGAGAAATGAAAACATATCTCCATGCAAAAACCTGTACATGAATGTACACAACTGCATCATTCATGAAAACCAAAAGCAGGAAACAACCCAAAGGTCTATCAACTGATGAATGGATTAAATAAAATGTGTTATATCCATATAATATTATTAGGCCATATGCGTATAAAGGAATCAAGTACTGCTACATGTCACAACATGAATGAACCTTGAAAATGTTAAGTGAAAGGAGCCAGTTGCAAAAGACCACATAGTGTATGACACCATTTATAAGATATATCCAGAAGAGGCAAATCTATGGCAAAAGAAAGCAGATTAGAGGTTGCTAGAGATGAGGCTGGGGGAGTTGAGGGAAAAAGGAGAGTGATTGTTAATGGGAATAGGGTTTTTTTGTGAGGGAGAGTAACAAAAATGTTTTAAAATTGATTGTTGTGATGATTATACAACTCTGAATGTACTACAAACCAGTGAATTATTTGTTTTAAATAGGGATCACATGGTATGTGAATTATATCTCCATAAAGCTTATTTTTTTTAAAAAAAAGTTCAAATAATAACTTTTTAGGAAAATACTTTATAAGGCATATCTTGAACAGGACAGCTGAGAGAGTTTCAACATCTGCATACTCCAGTGAGGAAGCCCCCTTCTAAGGTTACTAAGGTAACCAAATCACTAACTTCAACACAATCCCCTGACCCTTCTATCTTTGCTCATAGAGCATTTTATGCTTCCCTCATCAAGGCACTTTTGACAGTGTTGAACAATGGCCTGTTTTCTTAACTTTGATGTTCACTAGACAATGAGCTTCTTGAGAGCAGGGGCATCATTTGCCATGTTCATTTGTGTGAACCCCAGTACCTAGCGCAGTGGCTGTCACAGAGTAACTGTGCAATATATGCCACAGATACAAATAAATCATAATCTACCTCATGGTCACAAAGATCTGAAGACAATGTCAGGGTAGAAACCAAGACAGGGAAGCTAGGGTGATTAGGATACAAAATTGCCTAATTATACAGTAGAAACTCTGTTAGTTGACGACCCAAGGGACTGCAAAAAACTGGTCACCATACCAAGGCAGTCACCATAAGGAACTAGGCCTACTGTACTGATACGCCCATATGGTACATGTCTAGTCCATGAAAATTACGTTAATTTAAGAAGGTGATCAGTGTAGGGAAGTAGTCAACTCCAGAGATGGTCAACTATGGAGCTTCTAATGTATTTCCAAGATATAAAGTTAGCCTCCACCCTCTCTATCACCAACTCAACCTTAAGTCAGAAACACTTACTGGGCTCTGTGGCAAGAGACTGCTACTGGTCTCTTGAGTACTAGGAGGTCGACTTCCACTTTCCTCCAGTGGCAAAATACCCCTTCGATCCAGGACACTGAAAGAAAGACAGGAGAGTTAACAATGGACTTGGTATTCACCCCCATCCCACATAACCAGCCCCCTGAACTTTGCTGTGTAGATTTCTTTGGCAATCTGGCCTGATCCTAGCACACACCTCCTATCTTCCATTGACTTTTTCTTCCAGAAACCAGGGAATACCACAGTTACCAGGGAACAAACACATGAAATAAGAATGAAAGATCATTTCTTCCATACAACCATCCCGTGGTCTACGTAGTCCATGTAGATAAGGTACCAAATGACAAGCTATGAGAAGACCTATCTGACACCATTCAGAAGAAAACATCAGACCAGGTAACAGTATAAAGTTGGGTTGCTCATCCCAAGAGTTCCAGTCCCCCAAGTACCTGGGAGGCAAAGGGCCACACAGCACTTCACAGCAGTTCTTCACAATATTGCCATGGCTGTAGGGATTCTGGACGCGATTCTTCCCTGTCCATGATCCTTTGATCTACAAGATAAAAGCCGAGGCTTACGTTAAAATATATGTTGAGAAGCTCATTGAGGTACCAGCTACTAGGAAGCATGAAGCAGGAAGATCATCTGAGACCAGGAGTTCAAGGTCACAGTGTACTATGATCATGCCACCCACTCCAGCCTAGGTGACCCAGAGAGAGATCCAATCACTAAAACATCATTATAATAAAATAAAATAATAAATTAAAACTCTTAAAAATTACATTGAAGAAATATATACAGGATGGGATAATGAAAAATTTCTTGAGATGGATGGTGGCAATGGTTGCACAGCAATGTGAATGTACTGAATGCTACTGAACTATATGTTTAGGATGTGAAGGCAATCTGGCCATGATTTCTTTTACTCCACTGATTACCAGGTTGAACTGGAGATTTAAAAATAGTTAAGATGGTACATTTTATATTGTGTATACTTCATCACAATAAAAAACACATACCTGTGGAAAAATGTTCATGATACAGTAAAAAAAAAAAGCAGATAACTATGCAATATGTATTATTTTCATTTAAAAACATATAATATGGGAAGAAGCCCAAGTTCCCATCGACCCACGAATGGATCAATAAATTGTGGTATATGCACACCATGAAATATTATGCAGCCTTAAAGAAAGATGGAGACTTTACCTCTTTCATGTTTACATGGCTGGAGCTGCAACACATTCTTCTTAGCAAAGTATCTCAAGAATGGAAGAAAAAGTATCCAATGTACTCAGCCCTGCTACGGAGCTAATTTATAGCTTTCACATGAAGGCTATAACCCAACTATAGCACAATAATATGGGGAAAAGGGCAAGGGAGGGGATGGGAGGGGGGAGGTTGGGGTGGAGGGAGGGCAATTGGTGGGGCCACACCTACAGTGCATCTTAGAAGGGTACAGGTGAAACTTACTAAATGCAGAATACAAATGTCTTCATACAATAACTAGGAAAATGCCATGTTAAATAGTTTGACGGAAATATTTCAGATTGTATGTGAAACCAGCACATTGTACCCCTTGATTGCATTAATGTACACAGATATAATTTAATAAAAAAAAGCAAAAGAAAACAGAAAAAAAAAAGATACTACTATTAAAATTCTGTGTTCATGGGCGGCGCCTGTGGCTCAGCGAGTAGGGCACCGGCCCCATATACCGAGGGTGGCGGGTTTAAACCCAGCCCTGGCCAAACTGCATCAAAAATTAGCCAGGCAGCTCAGCGCCTATGGCTCAACAGGCTAAGGTGCCAGCCACGTACACATGGGCTGGTGGGTTCGAATCCAGCCTGGGTCCGCCAAACAACAATGATGGTTGCAACCAAAAAATGGCCAGGCGATGTGGTGGGTGCCTGTAATCCCAGCTACTTGGGAGGCAGAGGCAGGAGACTCACTTGAGCCCAGGAGTAGGAGATTGCTGTGAGCTGTGATGCCACAGCACTCTACCCAGGGGGACAGCTTGAGGCTCTGTCTCAAAAGAAAAAAAAAAATTAGCCAGGCGTTGTGGCAGGCGCCTGTAGTCCCAGCTACTTGGGAGGCTGAGGCAAGAGAATCACCTAAGCCCAAGAGCTGGAGGTTGCTGTGAGCTGTGACTCTATAACACTCTATATTGTGTTTTAGAGTGTGACTCTGTCTCTACCAAAAAAAAAAAAAAGAAAAAGAAAAATTCTGTGTTTATGGTTAAACTGTTCAACTTATAAAAAAAAAAAAAAAGAATGGAAGAAAAAGTATCCAATGTACTCAGCCCTACTACGAATCTAATTTATAGCTTTCCTATGAAGGCTATAACCCAATTATAGCACAAGAATATGGGGAAAGGGGCAAGGGAGGGGAGGAAAGGGGGGAGGATGGGTGGAGGGAGGGTAATTGGTGGGACCACACCTACGGTGCATCTTAGAAGGGTACAGGTGAAACTTACTAAATGCAGAATATAAAGGGTTTAACACAATAACTAAGAAAATGCCATGAAGGGTATGTTAACCAGTTATTTCAGATTATATATGAAACCAGCACATTGTACCCCATGATTGCATTAATATATACAGCTATGATTCAATGGAAAAAAAATATATAATATAAACATACAAACAAACATGGAAACAATCTAGACAAGTCCAGAAGAGACCATACATCATACCATTTAACAAAGGTGGTATCTTGAACGTAAAGTAAAAGGAACTTAATTTTTCTTTTTTGCTTATCTGTATTTTCTGATTTTCTACAATGAATGTGAATTGGTACTGTTTGTTTTTTTTTTTTCTGCAATTTGGCCGGGGACAGGTTTGAACCTGCCACCCTCGGTACGTGGGGCCAGTGCCCCACCCACTGAGCCATAGGCAACGCCTAATTAATTGGTACTTTTTATTCATTCAGTGCATTGTCACTCTCCATTCCAAATCCAGAGGTACCAGCTAATCTTTAAGTACGTATAAATAGTTAAAGACTTTATACCTACCTGAATTTACAATTTCTTCTTCTTAATGTCCTATAAGCATGCAGCTATAAACAAAGCCCTCTGCTTTCTCTTCCACACATCTAATTTAATAATCTGTTTCTGCTTGCCTCAACCTCCCATGACCTGGAGACTCAGTTCTCTAGCAGGTAATAAGAGAACAGGCTTTTGGGAAAAGAATATACAGTGAGGAGAAAAGAAAGTTAACTCACATCTTCATTGGTTGTCTGGTTGAGAGCCACAAGGAAAGTGTGAAATCCAGTCAATCCCACGACGGACCAGAGAGTGAAGAAGCAAATGAGGACTTCTAGAACAGTGAGGTGAGGTTAAGGAAGGTTGAAGAAGCCACACCGGAGGACTCAATGCCTCAGCCCATATTCACGGCACCAGTCATACCACCTTTATTTTTTGGAATGTATATCATGAAAATCCAAGTATCTAGGCTCGGAGCCTGTGGCTCAATGGGCAAAGGCACCAGCCACGTACACCTGAGCTGGCGGGCTCGAATCCAGCCCGGGCCCGCCAAACAACAATGACAGCTGCAACCAAAAAATGGCTGGGCATTGTGGCGGGTGCCTGTAGTCCCAGCTACTTGGGAGGCAGAGGCAAGAGACTTGCTTGAGCCCAGGAATTGGAGGTTGCTGTGAGCTGTGATGCCACAGCACTCTATCCAGGGTGATAGCTTGAGGCTCTGTCTCAAAAAAAAAAAAAAAAAG
>CAUYON010043509.1:0-21729 GCA_963573935.1 Arctocebus calabarensis | reverse complement strand
TCTGAGTTATCTCAAGAGCCTTATCCTCTACCTCTGAGATTCTTTCTTCTGCATGGTCTAATCGGTTGTTAATACTTTCTATTGCATCCTTAAGTTCCCTAATTGACTGCTTCAGCTTCTTCAGCTCTGCTATATCCTTTTTATATTCTTCGTATCATTCATCTCTAATTTGATTCTGTTTTCAAATTTCCTTTTGGTTATTATCCACTTTCTTAGCAATTCCTTTCATTGCTTTTTGATTGTTTTCCACTTTCTCAGCAATTTCATTTATTATTTTCATTATCTGAACTTTAAATTCCCCTTCTGTCATTTCTAACATATAGGAGAGATCTTCTGCGGTAGCTATCTCCCGATCCATAGAAGGGGTTACTCTGGCCTGGGATTTCACATTGCCAGAATTTTTCTGGTGATTCTTCCTCATGAGTGCTTTCTTGTATGTTTCCTTGCCCTAATTTTCCCTTCATTTCTTTTTGCTCTTTAAGTTACTGTGGCACTGGCCAGACGTATTAATGAGTCCTTCTGGTGCAAGACCAGAAGGATGAAAAGATTAAAGAGCAAGAAGGGAACAAGAATTTAAAGAAGAGAGAAAGGGAAAAAGAAGAAAAAAAGAGAAAGAAAGAGAGAAAGAAAGAAGAGGGGGTGAGTACAAAGAAATATTAACAAAAAGAAGAGAAGCAGCGAAAGAGAGAAACAGGAGAAATATAGGTGTGTAGTAGGGTACTAGGGCCCAAATTTAGAGACCCCCTACCTCTGGGGGTGCTAGATTGAGTGATTCCCTTGAGGTCAACAGTTCTTAGCCAGCCAGCTCAGACACAGTACCCCACTGCCATCAGGTACAGAGGAAAGACAAAAATACTGTAAATCAAACCGAAAGAAACAGACAGAAATCCTTATGAGATAGAATTAGAGGGAGAAAATAATAGGGACAAAAACAGTAGCAAAAATAAAATTCTATTTGTTGAAGAAGGCAAAAATGGAAGATTGTATTTAAACTAGAATGTTGGAAAAATGTCAAAAAAACCCACAACCAAGCAGTATATATATCTTTCTAGGTATTGACGAGGCAACAGGTGATCTTCTGAGGTATGAGATGTTAATCACAATGTGATACAACTATACAAGGTGGGACCTGGAGGCCGCTGATGATTACTCAGACCCTGCAGGTTCGGGAGCCCAAATAACTCCTCAACCCACTCAAAAGACAATCCAAGCCATACACCTTGGCGAAGCAGAAGCTTTCCAGGGATAGCCCTTATCCCTGGGATCTCTCGGGGCGTGGCAACCTGCTTCTCCAATGCGCCAAGTCCAGTCTCCACCTATTTCCCTGAGGGCCACGGCTGTCAATCTGCCAAACTAGATCTCTGCACTTCCCCAGTAGCATAGTCCCCGCTTTGGGCAGCTCAGTTAATAGATCACTTGCCCCAGGTCTCCCCGCGAATCCTGGTGCTGCAACACGCAGGGGCAGCCCACAGCTGAATGATATTAGCTCCTTTCCTGCTCAGTGGCTCAGTCTGGGGCCCCAGACAACACCCAAAGTCATCCACACACTGGCCCAAGATCTCCCAAGGCAGTTCAGTCGAGCGTCCAAGTCCAAAAAAAACCCAAAACAGCCCCCAAGTAAGGCTTTTCCTGCTTGCAAACTAGCCCTTGCTGTAATTACAGCTGCAGACAGCCTCCGACCAAACAAATGCACCCACCACTTGCCAGTTTTCCACCTCTTCAGTCCTCCTAGTGGGGTCCAAAAGTCTCTCACTGACCTCCTGTATCACCAAAGGGAAGCCTCTGGGCCGAACCTACTGGCCAGAGATGCCTGGGGTCCTCTCTCCCCACTCTCGCTGTGCCCGGCTGCACAAAAGCTGCTACTCGTCCCTGTCTCTAGTTTCTTGAACATGATCTCACACAGAGTAACTTAGAGAATCAAATGGAGGTAGAGTCCTGTTCCAGAAGTGAGCTTTTTAGTCAATATTATTCTCAGGTATCTCTGAGTCAGATATTGCGTGACTTCTTTAGCTTAGCTCAACAACCAGATTTCTTCTGTACTAGGCATGGATTTCTTTGATCTGGAAGTATGTTTGTACGCCTCTTCACAATTGACCACTACTTCATTGATTTAGACAACCCAGCAGTCCATTGCAAAGTCTTGCTGCATTCTAATTTACTTGCCCTAATTTCTGTACTTAAACAGATAAGGTATATTATTAAGGTATATTATCTAACTTTTTGCTTTATAGCATCACTAAATGTAATTCTTACTTTCATTTTCACCTCATTTCATCTCATTGTTTCCATACATGTCTGATCAATTCTGTGTTGAAGTGTAATGAACTTCAAGAATGGCTGTGATCAGGACCTGTTTTGATAATCATGTTTCATTATCACTACCACTATAATGCCACCATTAAAAGTCATTACGTGGTAGGTAAATGTCTCAACTGTAATGGACCAAAATTTATTTCCTGGTTCAAACTATCCTGCAAATTGTTTCAGAAACAAAAATCTAATGTTTTCTAAAATAGACCACAATAGTTACATAGTCACATATCCTATGAATGGGTGTAAAACAAAATCTTTTTGAGGGATTCATGCAGAGCTTAATAAGTGAGTCAACAGTTTTTCCCTTTCTGTCTCTTGTTTTTTTTTTTTTTCCCCACAAAACCAAAGGAAACATCATAAATACTTTATAAAAGTTCTGTTGGCAGGGAAGGGGTGGTAGTATTTTGGTAAGCATGGATCTATCTTAAGGACCATGTTATCCAAGCAAAAGGTTAGGGATTCCAGCTGTGTCTTGTTCCTTCTGATTAGTAGCTGCATCTGAAATAAGTTCTGATAGGGACCTATTATCTCTAAATAGCTAAGTTTTCCTCACTTGTTTCTGTCTAAACAATTCTGTCTATAAACTATATTAGTATATTTACCTTCTTTGAATAGCAGTGAGATAGGATCCTCCATTCTGAAATTGTTCTTCCCTCCTGAGAGTCTTAGAGCTATTATCTCTTATTGTTTGAGGTATCATTAGGATCTTGGGGTGAATCCCAGTTTAATTACTGAAGTGAAATTATTCCTCTAAAGTCCCAGTTATTCACCGTACCCACTGTAAGTTGGGACAGATAAGGGAATTTGTGAGTTTGTATCTCCTCCAAATTTTAGTCCAGTTTCGTTGCCATCTGCAAATTGCAATGAGGACGTCCATCTGACTCTGCAATGCTGGGCACAGTACCATTGGAAAAACACATTGATGATATGTTTTATGGAAGTTATTGTGTCTTCCTTCTTCTTTATTTTTTTTTATTTGGACAGAGTTTTACTTGGTGCCTCTGGTAGTGTGCCATGGCGTCATAGCTTATAGCAACCTCAAACTCTTCGGCTTAAGCGATTTCTCTTGCCTCAGCCTCCCAAGTAGCTGGGACTATAGGCACCTGCCACAAGGTCTGGCTATTTTTTGTTGTTATTGTTTTAGCAGGCCCAGGCTGGGTTCAAACCCACTAGCCCCACTGCATTTGGCCAGCACCCTAACCACTGAGATTCGGGTCTCAGTCCCTCCCCCCCCACTTTTTTTTTGAGACAGACTCACTCTGTCTGAGTTGAGTTCGGTGGCATCGTCATAGCTCACAGCAACCTCAAACTCTTGGGTTCAAGCCATCCTTTTGCTTTAGTTTTCCAAGTAGCTAGGACTACAGTTGCCCACCACAACACTGGACTAGCTTTTCTATTTTTAGTAGAGATGGGGTTTCTATTCTTTCTTAGACTGGTCTCAAATCCCTGAGCTCATGCAATTGGCCTGTCTCAGTCTCCCAGAATGCTAAGATTACAGGCATGGGCCACCATGCCTGGTCTTTGTCTTCCTTCTGTATAAGGCATATTAGCACTAAGTGAGAAACAGTACCTTCTATATAAGAGGAATCACCCCTTGGTGGGTACTTACCCAGAGTAATTATGTTTAAGGATCTACCTCTATCTGAATCACCAGACGTACTTATTTAAATTGTGATTTCTTGAGCTAATGATTTAAGACTGTTGTCTTAGGCTACTGTTTTCTCAGTCATACCTGATAGGATCATTTATAGTGCCTGTTAAATACACTTTCTAGGCCTATTTCCTGAAGATTGATTTGTGGGTCCAGAATGGGATCTAGGAGTTTGTGATTTTTAGCAAGTATCCCATGTGATTCATCTAGGGAAGTTTGAGAAGCACTGTACAAAACAGCCTCTCCATGTTTAAGATATGTAGATATGTTTCTCCAAGATTCACGTGGGTACAGACTTCACATATTAACCCCAGCCAGTGAACTGAGAAGCATGTAATGATTCATAAAACCCACACATGGGTAATAGGTAATGGCCGTAGGTAAAAATAGTTAGTGTTTCTGACTGTTTGTTTATATAATAATATATCTTGAGCACTTATTTTTCTTGACCAGATATTTCAAAGTTGTGAAAGTTAACAATGACAATCATGTCTAATAATGTTGTAAAACCATGGAAAAAATGTTAGTAAAGCAGTACAGAAGAGGTCAAGTAGATGACTTTGAGAACAATTAGAAACATAAAGAAAAACCTTGGGAATAAGCAAATAAAATTAAAGAATATATAATTAGGTGATATCATTATAAAAGAGTTTTAACATAGCAA
This sequence comes from Arctocebus calabarensis, assembly GCA_963573935.1. Taxonomy (NCBI): domain Eukaryota; kingdom Metazoa; phylum Chordata; class Mammalia; order Primates; family Lorisidae; genus Arctocebus; species Arctocebus calabarensis. Next base: position 17,101 of record CAUYON010043509.1, on the reverse strand, counting down.
CTATGTGTTCCAATTTTGAGCACTTTGAAAGAAGATAATAGGGGGAAGATATAAATATTACTATTAAATACCTAAAATGTATTATGACACAGGTGTCATTATTTCACTACATATTCTGTTGTGAAAGTTGTTCATAGGAGAATATGCATTTTGAGGTAAACTACTACAGTGAATGTTTCTGAATATATGGCCTGGCAGAGCTATTCATGTCAGTGGGCATTGAGATTAGTTATTCTCCCCCAAAATGGGCCAGTCAATTTTGAAGAAAACAGCCAGATAAGGAAACACATTCATTTCTCATATGATAGCTACTATAGTCTGTTAGAATAGCATGCATTATGCCAGATAGTGTCCCTGGCATCTTTCAGTTTTAGCAAATGAGAAACCCACCCTCTAAAAACATTATGCAAATAATGGTGATTATCTTGCATATTTATTTCAACTCATATCAATTCATTTTTTTTTTTTTTTGTAATGGAGCTCTTTTTATATATTATTTTACTGTGTTCTTATAAAAATCCTGAGAGATCACTTGTTCAACATGCATTTATTGTATTATCTACCCATTTCTGGGCAAAGAAAGTGAAGCCCAGAAATGATGTAACTTCTGAAGGGGAAGGGGAAAGTCAAGGTTCAAAGTTGTATGATTTGTTCTGTATCTATTACAGACCAACAATCCATTTTCATCAGGCTCTGGTTTTCAGATAAGTAGAGTTAGTTTTTGCAGAATAGTAACTTTCAGTTAAGGTTATTAAAAAATATAAATGGGGGCTCAGCACCTGTGGCTCAAGCAGCTAAGGCGCCAGCCACATACACCTGAGCTGGCAGGTTCGAATCCAGCCCGGGTCCGCCAAACAACAATGATGGCTGCAACTAAAAAATAGCCAGGCATTGTGACAGGCACCTGTATAGTTCCGGCTACTTGGGAGGCAGAATCACTTGAGCCCAGGAGTTGGAGGTTGCTGTGAGCTATGATGCCACAGTACATTACCCAGGGCAGCAGCTTGAGGCTCTGTCTCAAAATACATAAATAAATAAATAAAAGAAAATTATAACATTAAAATAAAATAAATAAATAAGTAAATAGGATACAGTCTTTAAATTATTCCTATAATGTATATTATGGAATTCAGCTGGCACTGTAGGAAACTAAAATTTTCTCTATGTGAATAAATTTAATTTCTAACATGTCTAACATCCAATATTTAAACATTGGATATGTTCTGTTGAGTTTAATATTCAAGTTTTATAAAACTTATGAGTATAGCAATATAAATATAAACATACAAATACAAATAAAGTATGTCTTATTGGTTATAGTAAATCCAGAACAGAGCAATGCTATTTTGAAAAAGTAGAAAATGGCTTTTAAATTTGAAACATGGAAGAAAAAAAAAAATTTTTGAAACATGGGGTGTTTTGTTTATTATTTTGAAATTCTAGGTCAGATATTTGATTCAACAGGAGATCTGTAGTATAAATTACAAACTATTTGATAATAAACTGAAAGAATTGAAGGAACGCATTGGGAAGACACAGTGCATGAATAAACATGAAGCAATAGCTGATGAACTCTTCGTAAGTTTCTAATTTCATTTGATTTTTTTTTTCTTTAGTCCTTTAAAAAAATAAAATTTGGTGGTATCTTTCATATTAGGAAAGGAGAACAAGCAAGGAAAACCCAAATCCAATTCCTGGCCATGAGCCTAACATTAGACTATACCACAGACAATAGGGTTTATTCTTTCTTAGCAATATGTGCTTTTAAGAAATACTTGTGTAATTATTAGGCATTCTGTGTCAGTTGGAAGACTTAATCCATAGACATTTTCTCTTCATTCTAAGTATATCCTTTATTAGAGCTCACACAATCTGTTTGAAGCATTTTTGGATTTTTTTTTGTTTTCTGTTACTCATCTTGCTGATGGGTGTTTGTACCAACATTAATTTTATTAGGGACCAATTAGAAGTTTGAGGTTCTTCTTTTCCATTCTTAAATATTCATACAAGCATAAAATGTGGTTTAAATCTTTTTCTCACATGAGAATTTCTCATTTGGGTAAATGCCTATGTCTCAAAGTACTTTGGCAAATAATTTTCCCTCCATTTCTATAGGATATATTATTTGGTAGTCTGATTTAATATTTGTTTTTCTCTTCTAGGCAAAAATAGCAAAACTTCAAAGACGTATTAAAATAGTAATGTTATCTCAAAGGAATTGTTTGGAACCAAACGTGCGATCCAGTAGTACAACCTGTGAGGTAGGTATAAATAGACAGGAATTTTAATAACTTAGTCTAGCATTATAAGTACTTGAATTTAAGAAATCAACATTTTTCTAAGCTAGGACAGAAAGCTTAAAGGATAGTAAGTTTATATGTAGACTGTTCCCGTGAATCTATCTCTGGAGAACATTCTTAGGTAGTAAATGCCACTTGTAGAAGGAGTAAAAAGATAAGTGATTGGTCGAGACCACTGATTTTCTTTCTTTTTTTTTGAGATAGAGTCTCATTTTGTTGCCCTCAGTAGAGTGTGGTGGCATCATAGCTCACAGCAACCTCAAACTCTTGGTCTCAGGCAATCCTCTGGCTTCAGCCTCTCAAGTAGCTGGGACTACAGGTGCCTGCCACAATTCCTGGCAACTTTTTTTTTTTTTTAGAGATGGGGGTCTTGCTCTTGCTCAAGCTGGTCTTGAACCTTTGAGCTTAGGCAGTTCACCTGTCTTGGCCTCCCAGAGTGCTAAGAATACAGGCTTAACCCACCATGCTAGTAACAAAGTGAAACTCTGTCTCAAAAAATTGAGTCTCATTTTGTTGCCCTCAATAGAGTGTTGTGGTGTCACAGCTCACAGCAACCTCCAGCTCTTGGGTTTAGGTGATTCTCTTCCCTCAGCCTCCCAAGTAGCTGGGACTACAGGTGCCCGCCACAACGCCCAGCTATTTTTTGTTGCAGTTTGGCCAGGGCTAGGTTTGAACCCGCCACCCTAGCTAGGTATATGGGGCCAGCGCATTACTCTTTGAGCCACAGGCACCACCCAATGGTTATAATTTTTGATATATTGTATTTTTATTTTCTTTTAATTTCCTTGAGGTATTGTTCATGGGTTATTTAGAAGTGTGTGTTTAATTTTGAAATATTTGGGACTTTTTAAGATTTTTAAAAAATTTTCATTGTTCTCACTTCCAGGGTAAAGTTCCATTTGTAGAAGAGCCCCTCACCCAGGGGACGTGTTATACACCCTCACAATGTGCACATTAGGTGAGATCTCTTCTCATGTCCCTTCCCTTCCCTAAGTTCCTCCCTTCTTCTGCCATACGTCCCCCATCCCCCCCCACTTCCCTCTACCTCCAAATTGGACTATAATAGTGTTTTGTTGTTCTTATGAACATGTAATTGTTTATATATTAATTTCATATTAGTATGAAGTACATTGGATATTTTTCCATTTTTGTGATACTTTACTAAGAAGAATGTATTTCAACTCCAGGTAAATGTAAAAGATATAATGTCTCCATCTTTTTTAATGGCCGAATAATAGTCTATGGTATATATATACCACAGTTCGTTGATCCATTTATGGGTTGATGGGCACTTAGGTTGCTTTCACGACTTGGCAATTATGAATTGAGCTGCAATAAACATTCTAGTGCAGATGTCTTTGTGGTAAAATGATTTTTGTTCTTCTGGGTAGATAGCTAGTAACGGGATTGCCAGGTCAAATGGAAGGCCTACTTTTAGATCTTTGAGGATTCTCCATACTACTCTCCAAAAAGGCTGTATTAGTTAGCAGTCCCACCAGCAGTGTAGAAGCATTCCCTTCTTTTCACATCCACGCCAGCATCTGGTGTTTGGGGACTTTGTGATGTGGGCTAACCTTGGTGGGGTTAGGTGATATCTTAGATTGGTTTTGATTTGTATTTCTGTGATGATGGACAATCAGCATTTTTTCATGGCCATTTGTTATCCTTGGAGAAGTTTCTGTTCAAATCTCTTGCACTTTTCTTTTTGTTTAATTTGAGTTCTCTGTAGATTCTAGTTATTAGGCCTTTGTCAGATCCATAACATGCAAAACTCTTCTCCCATTCTGAGGGCTGTCTGTTGGCTCTATTTGTGGTACTCTTAGCTGTGCAAAAACTTTTTGTCTTGATCATGTCCCAGTTACTCATTTTTGGTATTCCTGCAATTGATGGGGGGGATCTTCCTCATGAAGATTTTTCCCAGGCCAATATCTTCAAGTTTTTTTCCCACACTCTTTTCTAGAATTTTTATTGATTGTGTCTTAAATTTAAATCCTTTTATCCAACAAGAATCACTTTTTGTCAGTGGTGAGAGGTGTGGGTCTAGTTTCAGTCTTCTGCATGTGGATAACCAGTTCTCCCAGCACCATTTGCTGAATAAGGATTCTTTTCCCCATTGCATGTTTTTGTTAGGCTTATCAATGATTAAATGACAGTATGTGGCTAGGTTCATCTCTGGATTCTCTATCCTATTCCATAGATCTGTGTCTCTATTTTTGTGCCAGTATCATGCAGTTTTGATCACTATAGCCTTGTAATATAAACTGAAGTCTGGCAACATGATGCCTCCAGAATTGTTTTTATTTCTAAGAACTGTATTTACTATTCAGGGTTTTTTCTGGTTCCATTTGAATCAAAGTACCATTTTTTTCAAGATCCTTAAAGTATGTCATTGGTGCTTTGATGGGGATTGCATTGAATCTATAGACTTCTTTGGGTAGTATGGACATTTGGATGATGTTGATTCTTCCCAGCCACAAGTATGGCATGTTCTTCCATTTGTTGACATCTTTTGCTGTTTCCTTTCTCAAAGTTTCATAGTTCTCTTTATAGAGCTCTTTCTCATCTTTTGTTAGATATATTCCCAGGTATTTCATCATCTTTGGTGCTATTATAAAAGGAACAGAATCTTTGATTTTGGTGCTCAGCTTGACAATTGTTGGAGTATACAAAAGCTGCTGATTGATTTGGGAACCTGAGATGCAGCTATATTCCTTGATCACTTTTTAGAGCTTTATAGTTGTATCCCTGGGATTTTCCAGGTATAAGATCATGTCATTTGCGAAGAGGGAGAGTTTGACCTCCTCTGTCCCCATTTGGATTCATTTAGTCTCCTCCTATTGCCTGGTCATGATGGCTAGGACTTCCAACACTATGTTAAATAGCAGTGGAGACAATGAACAGCCTTGTCTGGTTCAAAATTTGAACTCCATTCAATATGATATGGGTTATGAGTTTGCTGTAGACAGCCCCTATTGCTTTAAGGAATGTTCCTTCTAAGCCTATTTTCTTGAGTGTTTTTTATCATGAAAGGATATCAAGCCTTTTCTGCATCAATTGAAAAAATCATATGGTCTTTGTTTTTGATTGTATTTATGTGGTGCATTGTATTTATAGATTTACACATATTGAACCAACATTGTGTCTGTGGGATAAAACCCACTTGATCATGGTGTATAACCTTTTTTTTTTTTTTTTTTGAGATTTTTGGCCGGGGTTTGGTTTGAACCTGCCACCACCGGCATATGGGGCCAATTTCCTACTCCTTTGAGCCACAGGTGCCGCCCTGGATAACCTTTTTAATGGGGATCAAGGTGATGTTTACTTCATAGAATGTGTTGGGGAGGATTCCTTCTTTCTCTCTCTCTCTCTCTCTCTCTCTCTCTATATATATATATATATATGTATGTATGTATGTGTATATATATATTTGTGTATGTGTGTGTATATATATGTATGTGTATATATATATTTGTGTATGTGTGTGTGTATATATATATATATATTTTTTTTTTAAGTATAAAATAAGTTTTCAATTATAGTGAAGGGGGAGGCCTTAACTTGCAAGACAATTCTTCGGCAGTATGTACAACATACTTTCTATTTCCATGGAATGGAATTAAACACGGACTGGGACTGCAGAGTATACACCAGAAATCAGCAAATGCTGGGAATGGAGTAGGAAAATGACAAGAAATGAGGCCTAAACACGCAAAATCCTTCACTGGGATCTGTTGACCTCAGCCAGAACCAGGGCTGGATCACACAATGGAGACAGATTTCAGGGCAGCAGGAAAGGAGGTGGAGTGAGGACAGGGGAGGGTCCTCAGGGGGTGCGGGTTTAGTACCAGGTAAATTGCTCTTGGTATTTACATACAGAATCAGTTGGCTCTATTTCTTAGAAATATACATGAAAAGAAAGGAAGATTTGATAATTACTTTATGAATGTGTCACTTTGCAATATCAGCATCATTAGAAATAGGGACAATTCACTCAGGTTCAAGTTTCCGTAGCAGGAAATAATATCAAAACATCATCACTGGCCCTCAATACAAAACCTCTACCTAACCCCATTTTCGCTCCCTGTCCCACCCCCAAATAACCACTCTCTGGAGGCTGTCGCATCAACTGCTGCCATCTCCGATACATACCCCCAGAGTGTCACGCAGCCCTCTGTCAGGCTGGCACTGCAGGCTTAAACAGCTGGCTGAGAGAAACACTCTATAAAGACTCTGAGCCACAAATCTAACCCCACTTTCCTTATATACCACAAACTTCTTTAAGGATCTGATCTTTTAATAAAAACGATAAATAGCCTTTTAGAAAAAGAAAAACAAAACCTTTAAAAAGGAGAAGGGGTAAATCTGATTACTCCATCCAGCTGTCTTCTCAAAGTAGAGCAGTTCACAAAGTCTATCAGACAGAGGTGAGGGTGGGCCAGGGGGAGAGCCGTGGGCGGGGCAGGCATCCTCCAGGCACGTGCCGGCAGGGCTGGAGGAGCTGGTGGGGTGGGCGCGACACCTTGCACTCAGAGGCCAACCGTCTGTCCTCCTCAGAAAAAGCTGACACATTGTGTTGTTTTGGTTTAAAAATTCCTGGCGGAGACAGGGAATCTCTGAAGGGTATACATTTAAAAAAAAGTGGAAATGGGGAAGGAGAATGAGAGCTATTGCCTAAGAGCTTTTACGTAAAAATACAAATTTGTAAAAGGGGCGAAAGAGAAAAAGAAAATCTCTTAAATGGTTCTGAGGGTTCTAATGATGAACTGAAAGGAGGATGAGATGATGGAGACAGTTTCTTTTTTTTTTTTTTTTTTTGAGACAGAGTCTCACTTTATCGCCCTAGGAAGAGTGCTGTGGCATCACACAGCTCACAGCAACCTCCAACTCCTGGGCTTAGGCGATTCTCTTCCCTCAGCCTCCCGAGTAGCTGGAACTACAGGCGCCTGCCACAATGCCCGGCTATTTTTTTGTTGCGGTTTGGCCGGGACTGGGTTTGAACCCACCACACTCGGTATACGGGGTCTGCGCCCTACCCACATAGCCACAGGCACCACCCTATGGAGACAGTTGGCCTGTCTTATTGCTGGTCTGCTGCTACTAGCTTAGCTGGCGTCCATCCGGAGTTTCCTCCTGTTTGGGGGTTCTTTAGCCTCCGACTCCGAGCTGGAGTCCGAGCCCCCATCAAAGCAGAGATGGTGCTGCCCTTGGCGTTGGTGTAGAGGCTGCTGGCTGAGGAGGGATGATTGGTCTGCAGTTGGGCACTTGACCTCACCTTTTCCAGCTGCTCCAGAAGAGCATTCTGCCACTTGAGGTTGTCAATATCTTGCTGTTGTGTGTGCTTTTTCCTTCGCATATACTGGATATACTCTGGCTTTGTCTAGGATTTGGGCCTGGATGCCTTCTCTCCTTGGAGTGAAAGCTGTCTTTAATGTGGTCCCTACATTTTTGTTCCAATACGTTGTGATGAGCTGGTTTGTCAGCCTACAGCTCTGTTGAGGTAGACATGTGGTTCCCATCACAACCTTGGTTCTCCATAGCATATCACTCTTTCGGGGGGCAGACGCTTGGAGCACTTCTAAAGCTGTTCTCATCTTGTCTGAATTCATGCAGATTGAAACCTCGGTTGCTCTTCGTCACTCTTCACCTTGATGTCATCATTATCGCCCATTTTCTACGGCCCAGGAAGCAGCCACTGCAGTGGCAGCAGGGAGAGGAAGGGGAAGTCACCAACAAAAAGCTGAGTCCCTCACACACGCACACTCGCTCTCTTGCTTACACACTCACACACAATATAGGTAAGACTATATATTTTTTTAACTTGTATAAGTCTTTATAAAAACAAAAAAAGTCAAAATTTTAGCCACTGAAGTACATGTATATTTTGTATATAGGAATATACAAAAGTAGGGTGGCGCCTATGGCTCAATGAGTAGGGCGCCGGCCCCATATGTTGAGGGGCTGGTGGGTTCGAAACCGGCCCCGGCCAAACTGCAACAAAAAATAACTGGGCGTTGTGGTGGACACCTCTAGTCCCAGCTACTTGGGAGGCTGAGGCAAGAGAATTGCCTAAGCCCAAGAGCTGGAGGTTGCTGTGAGCTGTGATGCTATGGCACTCTACTGAGGGTGACAAAGTGAGACTCTGTCTCTTAAAAAAAAAAAAATACAAAGGTAAAAGAAAAATGTACATTTCTACTACACTGGTAAAAATAGTAGAGATTTCAACGGATTATGCTATACCAAATCCAAACATTTACGTTCAGGATGACGCAGAGGTAACTTCTTTTTGTACCTTGGTCAGTTGTAGAAATAGCTCCTGTGTCACAATGTCCAATAACACATAAGTAAGCTGCTTGTTGAGTACTGGCTGCTGAAAGCAATCAAACACAACTCTGATACTTTTACACTTGATCTTAAGGCCAAGAAGCGATAGGAGTCTGATACTTTTGTATTTGGTTTCTTCACCAATACACTTGACTATCAGATCTGGAGTGTAATTCATCATTTCTTCAAAAGTTTGCTTTTCTCCTTTTTTCTCTGTATTTTGGAAAAGTTTATGCATTATGCTGGGGTTCGGAATCTTATCTACTATCTGAATTTCTGTGTCTCTTGCAATATTTGGGAAATTCTCTGCCGTAATGTCTTGGAGTAGAGTTTGTGCCTTTGGGACCATCATTTTCTCCTTCAGGAATTTCTATGATTCAGATGTTTGATTTGTTGGAATGATCCCATAACTCTCTCAGGGAATATTCTGTTCTTTTTCTCCATTTTCCTGCCTCTTTGAATGCTTGGGATATTTCAAAAGTCTTCTCTTCTTTATCTGAGATTCTTTCTTCACACTGCTCAACTCTTTTTATGAGGGACTGTATTGTATTTTGAAGCTCCTCAAATACCTTTCTGAATCCCTTAAGCTCTGCTATATCTTTCCTCATTATGTCCATATCCTTGGTGGCTTTGTCTTTGAATTCATTAATTTCTTGAGACAACTTCTGAGCTGTTTTTTGGTTCTCTGTTTCCGTCTTTTCCTCCATTCCAATTATCTGCCATCCATATTCTAAATTCTATTTCTTTTTCTTTTTTTTTTTTTTGTAGAGACAGAGTCTCACCTTATCGCCCTTGGTAGAGTACTATGGCGTCACACAGCTCACAGCAACCTCCAACTCCTGGGCTTAGGCTATTCTCTTGCCTCAGCCTCCCGAGTAGCGGGACTACAGGTGCTCACCACAACGCCCAGCTATTTTTCTGTTTTGCACTTTGGCTGAGGCCAAGTTTGAACCTACCACCCTCGGTATATGGGGCTGGTGCCCTACTCAATGAGCTGCAGGTGCTGCCCTAAATTTCTCTGTGGATGGAATTCTCTGTTGTATTTTCTTTGATGTCCCCAAGAGGCATTGATCTGCTCTCATTTTTCATGTCACCGGAGTTCTTCAGCTGATGCCTCTTCATGAATATTTTCAGCTTATTTTTTTCTGTTTTTTTAATACGTTAATTATAGTTTTTTTATTTGAATTGGTAGGTTGTCCCTGATGAGTCCACTCCTCACCATTGGAGTGCCACCAGTGCACTGACAAAGGCAGATAAGTGATGAATCCCTAGCCCCACTGTCTCCAAGGGGCAAGAATCAGTAGATAGTACTGGCCCAGAGTTCCAATTAAAGTCTCTCTGCCAGAGCTGGCTTCAGCACTGCCTCCACCCACGATATCAAACTCAGGAGGCTGCCCAGCTGACAGCGCTGGCCCAAAGTTCAGGAATGATGGTTGTTGCACTGGGCACCATCCAGCCAATCCAGCGATGAGGGCTGTAGCTCTGTGGACAATGTATGCTGAGAGCTCAGATTTTTTTTTTTTTTTGAGACAGAGTCTCAAACTGTTTGTTGTTCTGTGTAGAGTGCGGTGGCATCTTAGCTCACAGCAACCTCAAAGTCTTTTTTTTTTTTTTAGAGGTAGAGTCTCACTTTATCGCCCTTGGTAGAGTGCTGCCACCCTCAGTATTTGGGGCCGGCGCCCTACCCACTGAGTCACAGACACCACCCAACAACCTCCAACTCTTGAGTTCAAGCAATACTCTTGCCTCAGTTTTTTAGTGTTAGTAGAGCCTGGGTCTCACTTTTGCTCAGGCTGGTTTTGAACTTGTGAGCTTAAGCAGTCCATCTGCCTTAGCCTCCCAGAGTGCAGGAACATGAATTTTAAAGAGCTTCGATTGCCTTGAGTAGACTTAGTAAAAACATGCAAGTTAAAGATTGCCAGTGAGGGCACAGAAGGAAATGAGGAGCAGAGAAGAGAAAACTTAGGTAGGCTTAGAGAATACTTGATCTTTATACATACTAGTAGAAATACAGACATCAGAGCACTGCTGGTAAGAACTCAAAACAAAAATGAGAAACATACTGGAAACTGGAGAAAGAAATTATTGTTATTTAGGGGTAGGAAGCTGAGCCAAATTGCGTCCTATAGTTTATATGGAAAACAATACTTACAAGCAATGAATTTGGATTTTTTTTTCAGCTTGCTTACTTCTTCTTATAGTAAAATATAGAAGAAGTAAAAGAAGAAAGAGATGGATTAAAGGAGGAATTGTTTAGTAAGAAAGAGCCAGGACTTGATGATTTGGGAAATTTTTCACTATCCAGATTATAGAAGTCTCTAGGAGGTTCGCTGCCAGAAAAGCATGTTCTATAGAGAAAGCCAAAGGTTTTGCTGGACAGCCCTGTGTTAATTCCTTAGAACTAGGGGTTCTGTGAGTTTGGGCCTAGGACTCAGTTTAGTAGGCACTTACTCTGATTAGGTTTCATCACGAGGTCACAGCATTCAGTCACACAGAGGCTCTTTGAGGATGTTAGACATATGACACTCCTTCAGCATATGCAGGCAGTTACCCTGTTTGGGTTCACATGTAGATCATGACTTCTCTTGTGTACTGTATTTACCCTGAAATTGACTTTTGAGGCCTGGCTGGTAACTCACACCTATAATTCTAACCCTCTGGGAGGCCAAGGCGGGTGGATTGCCTGCGCTCACAGGTTTGAGACCAGCCTGAGCCAGAGCAAGACCTCTAAAAGGGTCTCTAAAACTAGCCTGGCATTGTGGCTGGTGCCTGTAGTCCCTGTCACTTGGGAGGCTGAAGCAAGAGAATCACTTAAGCCCAAGAGTTCGAGGTAGCTATGAGCTGTGATGCCACAACACTCTACCAAGGGTGACAAAGTGAGAGTTTGTTGCAATAACAACAAAAAAATAATTCTTGCCTTGGTGTACCAATGGCTCCACTGGGTCTTTAGTTCCATTCCTGCAGGTGTTGCTGCTCTGCGGGAGGTTGGCCTATGGTCCTTGCCACTGCAATGGAGTGGGCCCTCTGATTGTGCAGTGATAGAGGTGGGAGTTGGCCACTACTGCTACAGGTTTGGGGTGAGTGCTGGGTCTCTGGCTTCCTTGGCATCCAGTGTAGGATATATGGAGAGTAAGAAGAAAACTTACGTCATTCACTGTGCTGTTTGCCTTTTTCTTTATAAAGTAACTATCAGAGTTATTTTATGATTATTCATTAGATTATTTCTAGTATGTTTATTATTATTTGAGGCTGGTAGGAGATAAGTAGCTTAGTTTAAGAAATATAATTGATTGGTGGTTCTGGGCTAGATTGATGTTCAAGGTGAGATTGGGAGAGGATGTTAATGATTTCTTTTCTCATCTCTGGTGGTCCTCAACATTTGGAGTCTTTGTAATTGTTTGGGGGCTTCCTACTGTGGGCTGAGAAAGAATTCCCATCTCAGAGGAAGATAATTTTTGAAGCAAAAAGTTTATTTTATTTTCCAAGGGAAGAACGGGCTTAGCATGAAAGAAAGAACTAAGGCCAGCCCTGAGGACAAGTAGCTTGGGCTTTTTTTGGAATTTTATTTAATTTAATTAATTTATTTATTTTGAGACAGTCTCAAGCTGTCGCTCTGTGTAGAATACTGTTGTGCCACAGCTCACAGCAACCTCAAACTCTTGGGCTTAAGCAATCCTTTTGCCTCAGCCTCCCAAGTAGCTGGGACTACAGGTGCCCGCCACAACGCCCGGCTATTTTTTGGTTAAAGTTGTCATTGTTTATCTGACCCGTGATGGGTTCAAACCCACCCGGCTCTTTGTATGTGGCCGGCACCCTCACCACTATTCTACAGGTACCGAGCCAGAAGGGAGTTTGTTTTCCAGAGTAGTAGTAATTCAAAATGCTAACAGAAGGTGGCTGTTTTCCAGAGTAGTGGTCTTATCTGACTTCGTGGAATGTGGTCTGACAGATGCTTATGTTTGGGGGCTCCATGACCTTTTCTGTTATTTTTGCAGTTGTGCAAAACAAGCTCATAAAAATCAAGTTACCGCATTTACTTCCTGGTCAGGCAAGAAGCACACACTGGGGCCAGCACACTGTTATGTGCAGGGATGCTTCTGTGTTCTGTGATTTATTAGCAGTGTCACCCTTTCAATAATACTGATTATTTTTTTCTTAATGGTATATTTAGAGTGGAGGATCAGGTAAAATTGTGTCTAAACCACCTTGTCCTTGAACTGAAAGGATACCGGGTATCTTTTGAGACTGCCTTCCAATTTCATGTTCACCTATTTCTACATATAGAATCTGTTTATTTTAAGATAGTATTTCAGAATTCTGCCTTTGTGTGTCTACATTTTTGTTCTTGCTGTCCCTTAGAAAAGTCCATGAGTTGGGCAAGCAGTTGATCCTTTTGAATTAATGTATACATATATTTTAGACGCCACAAGTTCCCAATTGAAAAGAAGTGTGGGTTAACTATTTCAGCTTTTAAGTTTTAAATAAACTTTTCAACTGGAAGAACAAGTTATTAGTCTGATTTATTTCTGGTGTTTATTAGACGAATAACAACAGTAAAAAGTTTGATTGTTAAACTATGTGGTGTTTATTATTTTCTAAAACTAAATCTAAGAGAATAAAATGTTATCTAAGTACCAAGATATTCGTTTTCCTTTCTTTCCATCCAAGCTGGGAAGTTGATTTGTGATATTATTTTTTTTCACATGAGTAATCAAAATGGTAACAAGGTTTGAGCGAGGCACATTTCACACATAAATATGACAACCCAATCATGCTTATGAACTACAAAAGGATTGCCCATCATTTTTTTTAAGTTTTTAAAAATTCAATTTGGCAGGCAAATCACAATCATGGTGGTCAGCCAATGAGTACATACAATTTAATATATATTTCACCACATATATAATGGTTTCCAAAGTAAATTTTACCTATCATCAATTTTTTGTGGAAGAACACAGTTGGTAACCACACCTTCAACTACTTTTTTATTACCCATTTAACAGGTTGTAAATTCAGAAACCATGAATTTGAATAAGAATCCAGAGTCATTTAATAGGCCAGTAGAAAGAATGACTTCTGTGAACTATGAACCACCTTCAAATAAAGTGAAAAGATTAATGTGTTGCTGGATTGTGATGATTCTGTTTCTAAAAGGTAGGCATTTCCATAAAGATACATAAACTTATTTATCTAAGTCTGTGCTTCTAAACATATTTCCTTCTCTAAAGTTTCACATTTGTCACTATCTTTGTCCATTCTGAAGCAATGGAATTGATTCTCCAAAGCTTTAATCATTGTTGTTTAACAGTACTAAACTTTTGATTTAGTTTGGGGATCAGGTTTTTTCTTATGATACTTTGCATCTGTGATACAGTGATTAGAGTGACCTGCTGGATCACTCCAGTAGTTTTCAATTATACACATGAGAAAAGCAAGATGCTATGGAACAGCGGTTTAAAAATACCTCAAGGAAGAAGCCGGCCACAGTGATGGGTGCCTATAGTCCTAGCTCTCTGGGAGACTGAGGCAGGAAGGTGATCACTTGTGCTCAAAAATTAAGAGGCTACAGAGTGCTGTGCTGGTGCCTGTGACTTGCCACTGCACTATCGCTTGAGGGACACAGTCAGACCAATCTAAAAAAAAGGCCACAGATAAGTAGGTACCTAAAATTAGTTCTGTTGAAAGTAGCATCATGATTAACTTCAAATTATAATGAAGAAGTTCACTCATTTGTGTCTAATTGAGTCATAAAGTAGCTAAGACATCTATTGTCCAAGTAGTCTAAAATATATTTGGGACTGGTAGGGAAGAAGTGTTTTAGTTTAACAAAGCAACATGATTAGCAGTCCAGGTTCAAGACAGGGGACAGGAGAGATGTTAAGGAATTCTTTTCTTATCACTGGTGATTTTTAACATTTTTTGAGCCTTCTAAGATTATTTATTCTTTTTTTTTTAATTGAGACAGAGTCTCACTTTGTCACCGTCAGTAGAATGCTGTGGCATCATAGTTCCACATAGTTGCGTGACCTCAAACTCTTGGACTCAAGTGATTCTCTTGCCTCAGCCTCCCTAGTAGCTGGGACAACAGGTACTCACCACAACTCCTGGCTATTTTTGTTTTGTTTTGTTTTGTTTCTTGAGACAGAGTCTCACTATTTTACCCTCGGTAGAGTGCTGAGGTCTCACAGCTTACAGCAACCTCAAACTCTTGGGCTTAACCAATTTTCTTGTCTCAGCCTTCCAACTAGCTGGGACTATAGGCACCTGCCACAATGCCTAGCTACTTTTCTTTGTTGGATTGTTGTTTTAGCTGGCCCAGGCCAAGTTTGAACCTGCTAACCACAGCTCTAGCCACTAAGCTACAGGTGCTGCCCCTGGCTATTTGGTTTTGTTTAGCAGGTCCAGGCCAGGATTGAACCTACCAGCCCCGGAGCACGTGGCTGGTGCCCTGACCACTGAGCTATGGGTGGCTTCCAGATTATTAATTCTTAACATTCAATCCTTAAAATACCCTATAGTTTTACTTACATGTGTTTAATTACATCTCAGTTTTTAAAAAGAGAAAAATATATAACCAAAAATAAGAGGATTGAATGATGGTCATTATTTGAAGAGCAACACTGTTTCCTACAAATAAATATACATACATAAGGAGGCTATAAAACAAAGGAGGGGCATTTCAGCTCTGTACCATTTACAGTAGATTTCTGATATTTGAGGATTTAATATACAGTTTTGACCCTTTAGGAAATTCATTAATATTCTATGATATTGAGGCCCATGTTTTAGTTTTCAGCCTGGAACCTGCTGTCAAGAAGGCCTTTAAGTTGCTGAAAGTAAGAGTCACATTTTATTGGTGATGCACGTGCCAAAATTCATAAAGTGAGAAAAAGAAAAAATGAAATGCTGGTTCTGGAAGGGAAAAAGTTGAAGACACCATTAAAATATCATTTCATAGGTAAGTATGTCTAATTTAGCAGTGGCTTGTATCTCTGATATGAACAAATCCACCATACTAAAGGCAGAACCTACAAGTTGTG
This sequence comes from Arctocebus calabarensis, assembly GCA_963573935.1. Classification (NCBI taxonomy): domain Eukaryota; kingdom Metazoa; phylum Chordata; class Mammalia; order Primates; family Lorisidae; genus Arctocebus; species Arctocebus calabarensis. The sequence goes on along the minus strand of CAUYON010043509.1, from coordinate 1,440 downwards.
AAACTTTCAGGCAGCACTCTGAGACCCTGAGGAGATTGCGAATAGGTGTAACAAATGTATAACTTATCTCTCATGGCTTCTTTGACAACTTTTACAAAACATTTAAGGAAGAAATAATAACATCTTGAATAAACTTTTCTAAAGAGCAGAAAAGAAACTCTTCAGTTCATTTTATAAGGCTAGCATAACCCTGAAACTAAAGTCACTTTTAAAATTTTAGACCAGGTGCTATAGGTATCTCATGCCTATAACTCCAGCACTCTGGGAAGCTGAGGCTGGAGGATCCCTTTAGCTCAGGAGTTCAAGACAAGCCTGAGCAAGGACAAGACCCCATCTGTACTAAAAGTAGAAAAAATTAAATGGGCGTTGTAGGTGGCTGTAGTCCAGGCTGCTCGGGATACAGTTGTTCTAAATAAAGTACTAGTAAACCAAGTTGAACCACCTGCAAAAGTTGGGTATAACTCAAGAATGCTAAAATATGGGTTTAACAATTTTAAAATCAGTTATTAGGCTGGGCATGGTGGCTCACGCACTCTGGGAGGCTGAGGCAGGTGAATTGCTTGAGTGAAGGAGTTCAAAGACAGCCTTAGCAAGGGCGAAATCCCTTCTCTACTAAAAACAGAAAAACTAGCCAGGTGTTGTGTTGGGTACCTATAGTCTCAGCTACTCGGGAGGTTGAGACAAGAGAATCACTTGAGTCCAAGAGTGTGAGGTTGCTGTGAGCTGTGATGCCACTGAACTCTACCAAGGGCAACAAAGTCAGACTCTGTCTCAAAAAAAAAAGAAAGAAAAGAAAAATTGCTATATTTTACCAGATTAAAATTAGAAACTTCTTTTCTCAAAGGCACTATAAAAATAGTGAGAAGAAAGGCCATCAAGTGGGAGTCCTTTACACGTTGTGTGTAAAGGACTAGTACCCATGATATACATAAAGAACTTCAACAAATCAATGAGGAAAGATAAGGCAAGAGAAAAGTGGGCAAAAGACTTGTACATCCAGGCATTTTTGTTTTTTCCTCTCTACTTGGTGGAGGTGGGGTACTGTGTCCAAATAGGCTGGCAAAGAGCTGACCTAAGCAGCCAACCTGGCACCGGCAGAGGTTGGGGGTTCTTAAGGTTGGGTCAAACTACCCTACTGTACACCTATATTGCTCCTGTCCCCCTCTTTCTGTGCCTCTCTTCTTTTTGTCAATAGTTGCTTCTACCCACACCCTCTCCTTTCTCCTTTTTCTTTTCTTTTCTTTCTTTTTCTCTGAGACAGAGCCTCAAGTTGTCACCCTGGATAGAGTGCTGTGATGCCACAGCTCACAGCAACCTCCAATTCCTGGGCTCAAGCGAGTCTCCGGCCTCCGCCTCCCAAGTAGCTGGGACTACAGGCGCCCGCCACAACGCCCGGCCATTTTTGGTTGCAGCTGTCATTGTTGTTTGGCGGGCCCCAGG